>JAODUG010024974.1:0-20342 GCA_027564795.1 Aphredoderus sayanus
CCCCCCCCCCCCCCCCCCCCCCTACTGTGTATACAACCAGCATGAGATATGGCTCAACCAATGACTCCACTGGGAACACTGCTGTAGGATAGTGTAGTTATGATATTTTGCCCAAAAAACGAATAAAATAAGCCTTTTAGAAGACATGCACTACAATATGTATTTAACGACGGTCTGCACTGTTTGTGTCTGAGTGTTGTTCCTGCAATAAATTTATTTTTTTGCTAAAATAACATTTCTACCAAGAACAATATTTTCTGTCAAAACTGGATATTTTGCAGATATTTCTTTCCCATGTAACAGAGAGGGCAGGTTCTTCTTTCAGATGGGCAAATTATCTCATCTCATTAGCTCTTAATATCATTATACACCAATGAAGCATACCATTCACATACCATATATACCAGTCGTACCAAATTTCCAGCCTGGCATCTCATGAGAGGTAACACTTTGTTGAATTTGTTTGTTTATATTTGTTTACAAACATATCTCCCTTCCCTCTGCCACACAAACCTCCAATTCAAACTTCTATTTCTATCCAAGTAGTTAGAATTGAGGGTGACAGACAAAATAAAATGATATTGTAAACCAATTCAGTGTTTATTTTTTTTAACCTCTCACTCTTAGGTGAGAGTGTAACCTGAGTTGTTTGCCAAAGTGCCTACATCTACAGCTCCTCGAATGGCCGCTTCAGGCCGGCTGCAAGAAATATAGACTCCCATATTAAAATGTCCAAATTTACAGCAAAGGGTTGTTGTTCACAATTCCATCTGGGAGTCCATGGGACAAATGGGAACTGTATTTTTAGGGCGGTTTATGTCATAAACATCTTGTCAGTTGATTGGATTAACCATTTGTCTGTCACCGTAACTTCAACCACTCAGACCAACCAATATGACGTCGTTGGAAATTATACTTTTGCTGAAACCAGTTGGGAGTAAAGCGAAAACATTTTATCCGTCTAAAAAAAGCCTTTAATGCTGTTGTTTGTTCTATTTTCAATGAAGATTGAGATAAAACTGACGATATAGCATCATCTACGTTAAGCTTTTTAGGATCCGTTATTTTCAAGTTTTCAAGTCGCTTTCTCTGTCGTCACACCTAAGTGGTTTAGATGCCCGTAGCAATAACGACAACGCAGATTTGAAAGTTCAGATGCTACTCGGACTATAGTCGCAATGATCCATAGCTTTTCCACGCTGATTCTCGCGGCGAAATTAAATTGAAGCTCTAGCCTCGCGAGACCATCATGATCTCGCGAGGCTAGATTACACCACCAACCACCACCAACCACCACCACCAGCCTGAACCACTGATACAAGGCCACATGGATCTAGCTTTGTGAGACCATCCTGATCTCGCAAGCTCCAATTTACAATCAGTACATTTGTCAGTTGTATAACAGGTCACCAGATGTAAGCAAGCAACATTCTGTTAGGATACTGCTAGGATCATTTAGAAACTTCAAGCTTTAAAATACTAATCTGTCAGTGCTATGCGGTCAGATCCTATCTAAATTGAGATAAGAATATTGTTTTAAATTTATGAAACATTTGTCCCCTTTTATAGGTCAAAAACATATTTACACTATTATATGTTCACAAATAAACATCACACACAATATAAAACTAATATCTGAAGTACATAAGCTTAAACTCTGTTACCTCAGCAAGCTTTCTTCCGAATGACTTACCATACCTTTAATCGACATTATATATGTAATTTCCTTATGATTTACATTGCACCGCATTGTTCATGAAGTATTAACATAATAATGGGCACATGCTGTAAGCCCCTACAGAATGTTGTTCAATGTATCTTGGTCAAGGGCGCTTGGTTTAACAATAGGCATATAGAGGCATTGTTAGTTATACTATTTTAACACACACACGCACACTTGCTTAAGTGTGGGAAATATGGCAGGTGTGTGAAAAGTCATTCAGACCTCATGAATTTTGTCCTGAGTCCATGTGTTTGAGCTATAGTAGACGTGCACTATAGTTGAACTTAAACCCATCACTGGGTGTGCTTCTGTGCAGGTGTTACACTCTGAATACCACATTCCTGCAGTTGCAGGTACAATATTAATTGTATTCTTTAAATAAAATAAAAATTATCTTTAGAACGTATTATGTGTAGAAGTGAATGCAGTCTGTGTATACAGTATGTGTGTTTGCATGTATATTTTATATGCATACAGAATGTATATCTGCTCATGGCTGGTGTGTGTGTGGTAGCTAACATATATGATACATGCTCAATGGGTAATAATACAAAGATGGTATAAGATCCCTGTCCCAGGTACCTATTTGTCCTGCAGCTTCCTGAAGGTGGACAACCCAAAAACGAATACTATGTTCTGATGTCGAAAATGGCTCTGGAGACTATACTGTAGTTACTGAGCATCTTCCAGTAGGAGTGGTAGAGGAATAGGTAATTCTGAGCAGCAAGTGTCCACAGATGGTTTTGGTTGGACTGGAAGTTCCTTTAGAATTCAGCAGAATTATTTGACATTGACTATTTAGTCTGTCTCTATTAGGATTATAATAGAGACAAATTCTTATTTGCATAGGAGTGCATTGCTGAGCTAGAGTTTTAGAGAAGACATTGCCGTTGGTTTTGTGTACATATATACAGTATATACTAGCAATAACAAATCCTTGTTAAGTACTATATTCAATCTATCCAATAGTATATATTTGTATTATTGGTATTTACTACTCAGGACCTACAGTATGTGTGTGCACGTAATTTTGTGTGTGAAGACAGAATAAAGATTAGAAGATCCGAGCTGAGATCTTTTTGTTATTTTATTGAGAGATATTCATCCAACGACCCAGAAGAATTTACATAGTCTCTCTCTTCTCACACCCATTCGTCCACTCTCTCTCTCTCTCTCTCTCTCTCTCTGTCTCTCTCTCTCTCAGGAGTGTCTTTATCAGGTGACACTGAGAGAGAGATCAGAGAGAGAGAGAGAGAGAGAGAGAGTGTGTGGGGGGCGTACCATCCTGTGTGGAATTCCCCACATTACCACAGGGCTATTTGTCTGCTAACAAAGGAAAATCGCAATACACACTTTCTAACTCCCTTGTGCTAATAAGTGTGTGAGTGTAAAAACCACCCTGTGGAGGGGAAACACCACACACACTCCGAGTCGTCACCATGACCTGTGACAGTGTCTCAGTGGAATCACACTCATACGTGGCACAAACACACCAGTTTGTGAAGGTGAGCCGTCTTGCGGCCATGTATTTTCCTTCATGTGTGTTAGGGTTGATGTATTTTCCCTGACAACAGAGTTGTCAGCCTGTTGTTTGAAATATGACCTGATTGTCCTAATTGTAAAATACAATTATAGAAGTGATGTATCTGTTCTAACACGGTTGATAGTCTCAGCCTCTTCCATTAATTAGCACTATGTCACATATGCAACTTGTGCCGAACATCTGATACAAATACTCCTTTAAGCATGTCAGCAATATCAGGAAGTGGGGTAATACATTTTCATTGGCTGTTAGCATTGTCACTCACAAGTCTATATATGTAATTTCAATGAGTGTTGGAAAGTGCAGTTCTGTACTAATTTCAGTCTCTTCGTTTAGTTTTAGCCTACTTGTTTATCAGATTTACAAGACCTGCACAAAGCCAGACCTATTTTGTTTACGTTGCCAACAAGTTCCTCGGTATAAGCTTAACATCCTACTTGGTCATTATGTTATGTAATTGGTCATCGTGCATGTCAGTCAAAATACCTTTCCTGTCAAGTAGGCGGGTCTTGACGTAGTTAGCCAGCGCTGTGTCCCAGACTTTACACAAGAAAAGGCTGGCTCTGCCAGACTACATGGTTTACTGCTTAAAAAAACTATATTTGTAGCCTATACTGTCTATACAATATGGATAAAATGTATAATATGTATACTATTATATACTTTCTGTAAGGATGTGTAACATCTGAAGAGATATGGTGCCGTGTCTATAGTCTGCAGATAGATTGCAAGCCTATAGTTGCAAAAAATATGTGTACGTTACATGGTACATGGCATGAATGAGGATATGTCCATGTGAGCAAGCCTTGCACTAGCATCGTTGTCATCAGTGGGAAAGGTGATACACTCCTTTTTCCCCATTAATGACTAATGAATAATCATATTTCTCGATAACTTCATTTATTAATTTATACATTTTGTAAAGTAAATTCCCCAGTGGTCACAAAAAAGGTTTCTGAATACCACATGTTTTTATCTCCTGTGTTAACAAAGTTTCATGCTGTTTTTACATTCTCAGCTACACTGTACTTGTCTAAAGCCACACTTGTGATACATTATGTGTTACAATTGTTTTAGAGGTGCCATAGGATGCATTTCCTGGGAACAATCCTGGAGGCTTGGTACTAGTAGATGGTCACTCACTGGTTGACAGCTCTTGTTGGAACATGCCCATGCCTGATTGGTCTGAGTGGAATATAATTGGTGGCTGCAGGGGAAGGAGACCGTATAATTAGAGCTTAGAGGCAAAATAGTTTAGAAGAATAAAACAGAATAGTTTAGATGAATAAAACAAAACTTTGTGTGTGTGTGTGTGTGCATGTGTGTGTGTGTGTGCGCACATTTTAGAACAGAAGGCCAGATATCGCTAACAGTCACTGTGCCATTAATAAGCTTTCTTTGATCAAAAAGTATTAATTTCTTGAGCTTGCTACGCAGTGGGACAGTGTGTGTCAATTTTAATGTGTTTGTTTCTGGGAAAATAATACAGTAAGGAATCTGTATTTTCACTCACAACTGACTTTTATTGGTATTTACAAAGTTTAAGCAGATTGTTGTTGCTACTGATAATATTCTTTCTCAAATTCCACCTGTTTGCAGACTTAAACTGTGTTCAATTTTGACTTGTCTTTCAGTTCAAACTGACCCAACGCACTACCTCTTTGTACTAGATAGAAGGCGTCAATTCAAATTATACAGCTTACACAGACATGATGTGCACTGCTGGTAGTGCGTTTGAAACACGAGGACAACAGGACGGTTAAGAACAAACAAACAAATATATAATTAAATAAATACATACATACAGCACTGACGCTAGAGAACTACACAATCAGACACAACCAGGAGGCACCATCTGCTGGCATAACATGGTAGTGCATTTGAAATCCGAGGACAACAGGAGGGTTAAATTAAATTGCACAACATCTGGAGTAACTGAATTCATATCTTAGGAAAACAAAGCTCGTGATCAAAAAACAGAAACTAAATTAAATGTAAATTGATGACACTTTAGGGCTTCCATTACCAAGGCTGCAAAAACAGTTTATTTTTATTAATTTAGAAAAGGGTCTGTGTTTAGCGTAAGGAATGTTCCTTATTTGTCCATAATAGGTTGCAAAAGCATAAGTGGAAAAATGTAGGGGCTTTAAAACGATTGAGAAGCCCTAACACAGTAGGCCTACTTGGAAAATGTGCATGTAGCCTATTGCAAAGCAAACACGTGTGTAGGTGTACGTGTTGTGGTTTCAATACTGTGATGTCTTACATTAGTTTTAGAGGAAAATAATCTTCGTTACAACAAAGAGGAAAAAAGAGACCCTCTAAATATATGCACACACACACACACACACACACGGACAAGCAAACACATATACACACACACACACACACAGATGCCTTCTCCGTCATTTACTGTCAAAGCAAACAGTGAAAGGAACTCAAATAGAGAACTGAAAGCGGGCTTTGAGTGTTTGAGTGTGTGTGTGTGGGGGGCGGGTGGGGACCTGTGGTTGGGTATGTTAAATAACGGGTGATGAGGTTGGGGACTTTGTATTGCTAAACACATGTAATTGCTAAACGTACATGTACTGTAAATGTATTTTGTACAAAAACACACACACGCACGCATGCACGCACGCACGCAAACACACACAAAACTCCCCCTCCCTCACTTAAGGGTCTTCAACACAAATAGCCCCGGGGCCAAACCAAGCTGTCTTCTTTCGGGGGTCTCTAAATCTAAATCTCACTCCCTCCACCTCCACTCTCTCCCGCTGGATACGGTTGGTCTGTAATTCCCGAAGTGCCTTTGACAAACCTGTTGTAGCCGTGTGTGCACATTTGGCAAGAAAGATATAGATTTGGTGGACCATTCAAGGAAAAGAGGCCCTAAATGATCAGAAATCCTTTGGTAGCTGGCAAAACGTAAACCGACTTAGAAGTGCATGCAAGCAGGGGCTATCTACCTGATATTCTCACATAGAGCATTTCACTCGCTGATAGCTTAGAGATGTGAAGACTATGACATTTCCCAATTACATTACATTTAAAGCTCTAAAATCCTATATATTTAATAAGCATTTTGCTTTTTAATAAACCTTTCTATGCATATAGAGCGTTTAAAATATTCCCAAGAGTAATTAGTAATTCTGTCAACACATTTTCATTCTCTGCCGTGTCAGCTGCGTTCCTGAACAGATGACAGTCAGGGTCCTGTCTCTGCAAGCTAGCTAAACCATGCCCAATGAAAATGAATAGTGCCATGGAAAACTATTAAAGATATGCAGTATTATAGCACTTTCAAACCAATGACCAAAGTCAAACATGAATTATTTCAGATAGGATCTATTTCACAACAAACCGGGAGAGAAGCATGCAACAACTGACTTCTTGTAAAAGCCCGCCCACCTTAGTTACTATTGCTACATCCGTCAAACCTCTTATGGTTGTTTCTATTGTCAACTGCCAAGCATGGGAGCAGTACCCTGAATATACTCCAGATCAAGGAAAAGGGGATTGCAATATTCAAATCAATAAAACATCTCCATACATTAATCCTAAAGTGGGCTCGCTGACAATGTCCAACATCCAACCATAACATTCAGCATATATAGTGTCATTAACAGCTGCGTTACGTGGACCCTAATATTTCGATTAAAATCGGGTTAAACATCTTTACAAAAATACTACAGGTACATACTACACATTGACCTAGTGATTGGTCCGATTACCTGTCAATCAAGCTTTTTGCGAAAGGCCAATTAACTAACAAATTGGAAATGGACCTGTTTTAAACGTTATCTGACATGGTGACTGTAATCTCCATTAATACCACGATAAACCTAAAGTATTATGGCAGCAGACGGCAGTTTATTTTTGCACTTTTTTTAAACACACACACAAACACACACACACAAAAGAATGTACACATTTTTGGTTTTCTGTTAACTTTATTGTGATGCACTTATAGGGTAGCCTACTGAACCGTGAGGAGTTATTTAGGTTTGTTCTTCTTCAACCGTATTCTGAAGATGAGCAACAAATGTCTTTGAAAGCATTCCTGCCATCAGTTTTCATGTGACAATTGACAAATGTGTGCCCCCATTTGCAACCAATGAGAGTCATTTGTCCTGACCTGGTTGTCAGCAACCTGTGTTCTGCCATTCAAATTGAAAGTGACCCAAGACTGAACCTTTTCCGATGGGTCGCGGACAACATGGGTTAACCTTCAAACATAAAATCAACGTAGCTTGGACCCTGATCGAAGCATTGGTATGAAAGTAGCATTATAAACATGTGGGAGTCAAAGGGTGGGGGGTGTCTGTCTTCATGGTGGATGAAAGACATTTACCGGTACTGAATGTATAACACTTAACAAACTGTCATATCCTTTACTCACCTCCTTCTCTCACCTCTCCTCACACCTAGCATTGTCAACAAAGGAAATGACCCCTGGTGGCCCCTCCCCCAGTTAAAAGGTCCCCTCCTCCATAGACAAACACTATCTATCTGTTTGTACACATGCTAGCACACGCCTGCACACATGTTGCTCACAGCTGTAGGCTACAATGCATTGTTAGAATTGTTCAACAGCAGCTCAACAAAAGCTGTACACAATTTCACACACACACTCACATGAACAGTTGTCACACGTAAAAAAGTGTGTGCATCACCTCACACATGTAAACAATCAATAATTTTAGTTTTTTTGTCTAGCTAACATAAGCGTGCTAAAATACTATAAAATAAGGTAAATCAATACAATAAAGTTGTAGTATTGTAGTATTGTAGTATAGTATTACAGTATTACTTTTTATTGTAGTATTGTAATACCAGTAAGATGTTCATTATTTAAAAAGTATGTTTTTTACATACTGTTCTTTTACCAGTCTTTGTATTATATGAGCCATATAAAGAATAATTTAAATAAGAAAATGACAAAAGAAGGGTAATAAAATAAAATTAGATTGCAGAAATCAAACTCTGGTCGTTCACAGCAAGCTAATATTTTATTGGCTGCAAACATCATTCTGGAAACCTTCAATTAAAATGTGCTTGACATCACAGTGGTGTAGATGGACTTCAGAGAGACAGAGACAGGTCGTGATTTGTGGACTGAACAGCTGGCCTGCCCTGTGCCTGCCCATACACACAGCATGACAACAGGTGTTGTGTGTGTGTGTGTGTGCTTGGTGGACAATCGTTTACTCTCCCAGCCCTAGATACAAACAGTGACACACACACACAGCTGGGTGCCTGGCTTTGACAACAAGATGGATAGAGACAACAGATGCACCTTAGCACAGATTCTTTTTTACTTTTGACAAACGGTATGCATGTGTGTGTGTGTGTATGTTTTCTCCATTATTTGAATCTCGTACTGAGTAGCTAGCACTCCTCTCTACCCCTCGCTGTCCTCACCTTTGTCTTCCTCTCCCTCCCCACATTGCCATAGCTGTGACTATAGCTATCAAACATCAGTACGGAGAATTGTATGCTTCTGGTGGCACTATATGGTAAAGTAACTTTAAACATGTCTTTCACAACACAGAAGTTAAGTCTTGATATTATAGTAATGATTACTAGTTCTTGTTCACATGTAAATATGAACAGTTCTATTAGTAGTAATAGTCATCCTTCTGAAATAAAGCAAAATAATTCAATACTAAGAGATAGACAGATGAAGGGTTAAACGGTGATTTAAGGGTTAGCTGGTTTAGTCAGGGGTCACATGCTAATGATCTTAAATCTCTCAGATGTTAAAGGTCATTCCTGATCCACTTCTACCACACAAAAAGACTTCTCTTTTCTTGACCCCCAAAACCTATTCAAACACACACACACACACACACACACACACACACACACACACGAATATAATTGGGGAACTGGAACATATTAAGGAACATTTACTAGACACACATCCTGGCAGTGCCTTTCTCTAAATAAGAAATGAAACACTGGATATGGTAAATGTGTTTATAATTGTGTTGTATTAGCGGTCATGGTAGAAGGTCTTCCTGTATGAAGTGAGTGTATAATTCAGTTAACGTTTAGTAAGTCTGCAGGTATGCAGGTTTGAGCTCAAAGTCTTGTAGTCATGACAACAGATCCAAGATGATCTTTGAAGAACTGACAAATTTGGCACCATGTCAAATCCTCAACAATCAAATCACAGAGGCTCGGTGGTTAGTACTTTTTCAACCCATCAAGCATGTAGTTGGGTTGAAACTTCTGTAGGAAATTAGCATGACTGTGTTTAAATGGGTTTGGTACCCTGCACTGTGGCTGTTCAAAGACAGGACAAATCAAATAAAAACCAACTTAATTCCAACTTAAGCAAAATCATTGATATTACTTTGTTCAATAAATTATTGAACAGAATGTAGACCAAGTGTTATTATGTTGACTGCAGTGCAACAGTTCATTTAACGTATTTAATAAGGCTGATTGGCTGGGCTTCCTTTATCCTCTCTCTGGTTGTCAAGGGCAGTCAAAATAAGATACAAAATAGCAATGTTATAATGTTAAGGAGTTCATATTTTCATGTTGTCTAAACTTTTTATGTGATAATGGGTTATCATATCCAATAACCATTCAACTATATGTATATCTGCCTACTCAGCTATAGGTTTTGTTAGAGGACGAAACAAACAAGAAAAAATCAGGCTTGAGCACAAATGCTACACACTCCCACCATTTGATCTGTTATGGAAGACAATTAATTCCAGAGCTGCAAAGGCTGAGGAGAGACGTATATAAATATATAAAAAAGTATTTTTATTCTCTCACAATATTACATGTCCACTTTCCAACATCTGGTATTCATTATTTCGGGAATGAAATTGTTTTAATGTTTTTCTATTTATTTTGCTGTCATGCCAACTAACTATGTTAGCTGAAAACTGTCTTTCAGCAACAAGCTATCAATACGATATTACAATTCCATTTTGATGTCACACCAGGTCCATAATGTAGTGGCCAACTGTTGATAACTAAGAAAAAAATGTTCTTGTTTCTTCATCTCACCCAACCTTTTTCACACTTACTCACACTCAATTTCAAGTCCCAAAAAGGTGTGCCAGTTCTCTTCATTTTAATTGTGAAACTGAGAAGAGATGGTGAAAAGGAGTTCTCTTCAAGACTAAACGGATTCAATTTGTTAGTGTTAAATTTAAGATACATTCTGTTAGAACTTAACAACAAACTGAAGTTACTTGAGAATACATACAACCAATTTAGAAGCAAGCTTCTAACTAACCTCTAGGAAGCAATGTGTTCCCACGCCTAATCCCTCCAAACAGAATGAAAGTGTCAAGGTGTGCAAGAAAATGTATTGTTTAAAGGAATGCAATTATTGAACTAGAGATGTAGAAAGTCAGATGAATTTAAGAAAAACAATATTAAACAAAAAAGAAAAAAGATAGATAGATAGTTGTTTTGATAGCTTTAATTGTATGATTGATAAAACTCAATGAACATAGCCTTATCAATTAGGAGGATAGGTACTCTTGTTCTGATGGAAAGAAAGAACACAAAGAGAGAAAGAAAGACTAATAACGCCCACTCACTCCACCCCCACTCCTCTCTGTCTTTGTGTGGCATCTTATAGCAGAGTGTTTGATGCTATAGGAATGCAACAAAGGAAAATGGACTTCCAAAGAGCCTCTGGGCCCTACATTATCAAAACCCGGCTTCAAAAGAACCCCTTGTGCCTCCCTTAAAAACACACTGAAAATTATTTCAGATTGCCAAAGCTATAGGGGTAAAAAATTTAAAAGATAAAATAAAAAATAAAACAGCTAATAAAGCAACCAGTAAGCTACATTTTGGCCAGGAAATCAGTCAGAAAAATTATTAATTCAGCAAGTCTACCAACCAGTAAATACGCCATTTAATAGTTAATTTGGAAATTCAGCCAGTAAGTGGTTAATTCAGCCAGTCCACCAGCCACGTAGTACATTCATTGAGGCAGCAGATCAGACATTCCCCAGCTTGCAGAGAAGTGGTGTGTTTAGCAGCTGTTAAACATTGGCTAGTCAGAAGACAAGGGCTTTTCCAAGAAACACACTGTCTACCCTCTGTCCTCTCAACAGGAGGTGGCCGGGGTCACACTGGCTACCGTAATAATTTGATTGGCCGCCCTGCGTGCCACACAAGCCTCTTCTTCTCTTTATTGGCTTTCTTTGCTACTGACACATTACTGCATTACTACGCTCATTATGAAAAACTGTACTGACACACCCTCCCGCTTGGGTGAGTACAAACACTCTTTATTCTAACATGCACCACATGTGAGCTCACTAGCATGCATTTTAGATGGAGATGGTCACTAGGCTCTAAATCAACAGTTGCGTAATGTTGCTAAATAAAAGAATAAAGAGGCGAGTGAAAATGTGTGTATGCTTGTTCGGTTTACACAAGCATGTTACCAGCATGTGAGGGGTGGGTTAGGCTTCCTTAAAGAAGAAATTCCATGAAAAACAAATATTTCTTGTTGTTTTGAAAATAGCTATGTCGATGTAACTTCAAAGTAAACCGTTACCTTTCTGGTTTGTAATGGCCATAGAAGGAAAAGAGGCAGAGAAACAGACGAATTAGAAAAGTGCTTGGTTGCTACATAGAAGTTTGCTCCTCACAGTTTGTTTGGTAATGCCTCTATATGACTGCCAATAGTCAACAATCGTAGACTTCAGCAAAATAGGCTATGCAAGCTACAAGGAAATAAAGTTGATCGCCAGTACGCAAACCGTAAATAATAGTTTAATGTTATGCATTTACAGATTGTCCGGATTGTCAGATTGTACTGTACCAAATCTGTAAACCTAGCTGTTGATAACTGGTAGGCTACTGTAGCATAAACACAACTTGAGTCATCTACAGTAAGTTGCATAGCATATCAAGAGTGTGCACTGGACAATAAATGTCTTTCTTTAATGTTTCTGATCCGAATAATCACTAATTGTGTTATTTTAGACAAAGTTCTAGCAGCAGCATAGCCTAGGCTAATCTGCCTCATAATCATCCTGTAGGGCAAGGACAGCTGCAATTTTGTGCTATATGGTAACTCTTCATTCATGAACTAATACATGCTTGTGCATACATATGGCTGGTTATTAAAATGTCACACCCGTGTCCCTGTTCCACTGTACCGGCTGTCCCTACACATGACTCGGGTTCTGTGTAACCACTGCCCACTGCTGCGTTGTCGATGTTTACCCCCCATCCTGCCTCCCGAATCCTTAGTCTGAACAGGGCTTCTGGTTCAAACCGATATGGTTGGACTGCTGTGTCAGAGGCAGTATGGTCTCCGACAACTCTGCAGCAAAGCTGTAGCCTTATGTCATTATATTACGCGGAAGAGGGGGTGGGGTGAGCAGCAGTCAATAAAAGCATGTTAAAAATAGCCATAATATGGTACAATTCCACATAATCTATGAAATATTTTCACTTAAGCATGTCAAATACATTGCATTGAGACCTCAAGGAACTGTGTCAACATGTGGAAAGGGGGCATGGAATGTCCACTTAACGTTTTTGACCAGTCATGCATGAGATGGCCTGTCCTTCACCATGGGTCACAAGATATAGCTCCACATGGTACTGAGCAATCAAAACAGAAAGAGAGAGAGCAAGTAGAATATTTTTAGTGTCTTTGATTTCTTTAGATATATGCTTAACTGTAGATATGAGAAACACTTTATTAAGGAAATTTACAATGCTACAATAGCAATTACGCATTAAAAATACTACCGTTTCAATATGAATTTCAAAACACTCTGTGTGCGCGTGCGTGTGTGTGCATGGGTGTGTGTGTGTGCTAAACATACTGTGAATACCCATGCTTCTCTTACTGAGAACTACCAGTGTGAACACAGTCTGTTTTCATCTAAGTTAAACAGACCAACCTGCTGTGTTTATTTGTGAGCAGTAGATTAGCCTACCCCAATGCCAAATACCTGTACTGATGTTTTCGGTAATACAAAAACATATTTGCTTTTACAGATCAGCCACACTAAAATTGCTTTGGTAACTTGATGTATTCTTAACAACGTATCAGTATCAGCATTTTGCAAAAAAGCATTGTCTGTAGGGGCTTTAATGATGGCCATTTAAATAAAGATGTGATTCATTCTCTTTTTTTAAGTGTGCGAGGTTCATGTGACTAAAGGGGAAATCCTTACACCCCAGGGACAGGTGTGTGTCTTTAAGGGGGGTGTACAGTCCCCAAACAGGGGAAATTCACATGTACAATGTCTTACTTTACATGCATACAGTAGACACACTCACACATAGAACCTTCACTCCACCCATCCCCTGGGTATATAAAGTTCCCTCCGAAGATACCTGCTGATGACATTATCAAAGTTTTATTTAACTTTAGAAAAAAGAGTTGCAAATAACACCAGAATCATTATTGTCAGAGAAGCAGGTGCCTGTGTTGTGTGCGTGCATGTGCATGTGTGTCCAATCTAGGCAGGAAGAGATCAGTAATGAAACAGATTGTGATTAAGATTCTTTTGTATTCATTTTAGAATGACAGCTTTCTGCACAGCTGCTGTTTTTATATTTGTTTTTTTGTCCAAAGCAACAGATGACAACATAAAAACTGTATCTGCAACATTAATGAACGTTATTATTATCCTACGGCACACACACACATATGCCCGCACACACACACACACGCACACTCACGCGCACACACACACACACAAATGACTGAACTCTCATTTTCATTTTCTTCTCAAACTCCTACGCGGCCTGCTAGGAACTTTGTGTATTTATATTGATTCAACAATACACAACTCTTTCTGGTTCTTTCTCGCCATGGTCTTGTCATCTCTTTTTAGTTTAAAAATAGCATGCACCAGGTATAGGGTTTCTTTGAGCTATATGTTCAAAAAGCCCCAACCTTAAGACCTGTGGGCTGTTTCAAAGCTGTGGAATGAGTGAATGAAGAGATACTTCTCTGTAGTTCTGGACTGCAGCCATGCACTGTAGGGGGGTTGGTTTCTTGAGCAAACCCTATTGAAAGACTTGTGAAGCAAAGGTGGACATCACACTTTTGCCGTATCCCTGCATCTCAGTATACGTCTTGTCATATCTTTTTAGTTTAAAAAGAGACTAAAAAGACTGCAGTAGGTGACTGCAGTAGGTGACTCAATATTGGAAACACATAATATTCATAGGGAAAATGTCCAGCATGAAGCTTTACATATCATTATACAGCTTTACATATCATTATTTCACCTGTCAGTGCGAGGTTAAGAGTGTGTGGGAAATTATCTTGTATGGTTCCACCTGCCGATGTTTTTTATTTTGTTCTGAGAACAACCTTCATAACCCCACACATGCTCTTGTGTGCGCACACACACATATGCACACACACACACAGGGGATGAAGCACAGATGAGAGAAACATCTGAAAAAAGACACACAGGAAACCACACACTACTACAGCCTACCTCTGTATGTGTGTGTGTTTGTGTGTGTGTGTGTGTGTGTGTGTGTGTGTGTTTCTAGGAAATTAGATAGACTTTTTAAAACCAAGCTTTCCTGCCGTTGTGCCACTGAGCAAAGTTAGTCTTGAGCTTTAGTTATAGTATTTAATGGTGCCCGTGCTTGTGAGGTATGATCAATTTTGAAACCATGTGTGTGTCCTTGACTGACCTTTTATCTGTGTACTTGTGTTTAAACCGCTAGTCTCACTTTCATGAGTCATTCAGATTCACAAGTGTTCATTTCAAAATTAAACACAGATGTATATTTGATAGAGCTGTCACAGTTTTTTTATTTTTTTATTTATACATTTGAAACCAAGTTCGTTTAATAACTGTAAACAATTAAATATAAATATTCCATTAGAATGTATGCAGCACATAATTCTGCTAAAGCAATATGAACTTCTAAAATATAAAAACACTTTAACATTTAATTGAATGCTAATGGAACAAAGTGATAGTGCTAACAAGTACCTTATCTAAATGTCTGGGATTCTGACTCATTCAGTTTCCTGAAATGGCTAGGTCAAAACAAAGATAAAGGGCAGCGTTTACTTGCAGTGTTGTGATTTAATGGCCCCGGCGTACTTCTGTTGAACACAACTGCAGTGTGCCATACACCGTATGTGCACTTTGATTATGAACCAAATGGTAGTATGAATGTGCACTTTGACTTTGAAGCAAATGCTTGTATGAAATGTTGCCTTACTGAGGAATAGAAAAGTGAAAACTCCTAACAAAAATCCTAACAATCTACTGTAAGAACATATATTGATGGAGAAGGAAGATGGTGATTCATTATGAACACAGTTCAACTCTCTTTTCTCTCACAGGATTCCACTCAACTGATGGGTGTGTTGTTGAAGACAACAGAAAACCACACAAACCGCTATCAACAACATATCTGGGACACTGTGTGTGTTCTGTGTGTATTTGTGTTAATCTCTTTTTACAAAACATCAAACAGTAACAGAAGACAACAGTCTTTTCTTCCGCTTCCTTGATGTATTTTCATCTTCATTTTTGGCTTTGACTATCTTTGGAAGTTTTGGCACTTTAGAACTACAATCTTGCACATTACCACACCACGTCATATGATTTGAACCTGCACAGTTCTGAAAATAAAAGGCCCCCAAAAGTTCCCCAAAAAAGCCAATTGTTACAATGGACTGAATTAGACATGTGAAAGTTTAATGTACGGGGGATTGTTCAGACAGCGTAATTAGAAGTAACATTATCTTAATGCTCACGTATTAGTTATTTATAGTAACACTTGATTACAGCTAATACAGGAACAAAACAGGGTTCCTGGATCAGACACCACTATAAAAGATGAAACTGATTGACTTACATATTCTGACTCAAAATGATCTAATGGCATTCAAACTGCCCACCATTAACACCTAGGGGCCCAGTCATCTTCACCCTGACAGGAATGTTGATAAACGTTGGTTTGCTTCATATCTGAAACAGGGGGACTGCCCCGGGCAGGAACCCTACACACAAATGCAAATATAATTCAAATTCTTCCCTCCCCTTGATAGGTCATCTTGAGCAGCTCTATCTAGACGTCTTAAGAAAGTAGTCTTAGAAAGAAAATACTATTCCACTTCTCCTCGCCTCTGTAGTTCTCAATATGTAACATGATGTAAAGAATAAAGCAATATGATATACGGTTTTCCATGTTATTTGTCTAATGTTTAAGAGAAAAATTCTCTGTAACTTCTCCCTCTGGGATGCAAAACCGATGCAAATATTTTTAATAGGATTTACAGTAGGTCAATACAGGTTTCTGTTGTAACTGTAACTGAATCTGATGCAGTTGAAGGTAAGGAAATGTTAAGCAACATAGAGGAAGACAGGATAGATGTATTTTATCTATGAAAACAGACACACATTTTATACATGTCTCCTCTTGAATTAGATTTTGTAACTCTTTCCTGTTGATGTCTGTAATATTTTGCAACAGAAATAATTTTTGTTCTTTCTGGGAACAGATTTGTTCCCGTTTGTGAAACAGGAACAAACTGTATATTGCTGTGTGTATCAATGTATGCCATCTTACTGTGTGTGGGCGTGCCTGTTAAAACTCTGTTCTTACATTTTACCTGCCTCTTGTTCTGTCACTCATCCTATTTTCTTCTTTCTTAATTTATTATTTCATTCTCTCTCTCTCTCTCTCTCTCTCTCTCTCTCTCTCTCCCTCTGTCTGTCTGTCTTTCTGTCTGTCTGTCTCTCTCTCTCACACACTCACACACACACACACACACGCGCGCGCGCGCGCGCACACACACACACACACACACACACACACCGACTTTGGATTTAACAGCAATAAGCAGGAAATTACTCATATCCGACCCAACATTCCCAAACTTACAAACAAATGAAAGAAGGGAGGAAAAAGTGAGAGACTATGAATGGATGTGTGTTTAATATTAAATCCACAGAGATTACTGTAATACCGTTTTATGTCAGTTACGGTGGTGGTGCTTGATTGGATATGGGGAATTCCGTGGGCGTTCAGGAATGCTGTGATTGGCTGAATAGGAATGCAGAGCTGGATGTGGCTCAAACATCTGTCTAATCTAAACTCAGGCTGTTGTCAGAGAGAGAAATGACGATACACCAGGGTTATTTGGTTTAACAGTCAGTCACTGTAAACAGTCAAGTATTAATCACAGGTATTATAAAAAATAGTAATATGCTCCGAGCATAATGCTCGACCAGTTTATACTGTAGGCAAAAACATTAGTTGCTTAATGCAAATGTTGATAAAGGACCCTTACCGGGTCACAATGATACTTTATTATGTAGCATAAGAACAGCCATTGTTCATTCAGGCAACTGATTGTTTGGAATGTTAATCAAGACCTCTCGGACTTCCCTTTGAATGTAATCACCAACACATTTCTGTTTTACAGGAAGTTAATGTGATTAGATTTGTTTTTTTTTGTAATGTTTAAAAGCATTTAACATAAACATCAACATTTAACTTAACTGGTGAATTTCAATAGCAAGTGAAAGAGTTCATTTTTATTTTCTTCTGCCTTTAATCGGCCTATACTTCTGCTTTCATGTGAGTTTCGGCAATTTTTATTTTTTGTCTAAATACTCTTTCTAACTCATGCAAACTCATATAACTTTCTTTGTTTCTTTCTTTCTTTCTTTCTTTCCAGGTGACTAAGGTTCTGTTGAAACCTGTGGAAACAAAATAAATGTCGGTTGGAGGTAGGGGCTCATCACAACTCATTGCCCATCACAGCACCCCCCATGACTAGAAAGACGCCCTCAGTAATATGAAACCTCTGGGAAGCAGCTCTGTGGCTCCTGTACAGCAGCACCAATATAGAAATCACCACCCCTCCCCAAAAAATAAAACATAAAAAATATCCATAACATTATCCATTTCCCACTCTCTCTCTCTCCTTGCCAACCCCAGAAGAGAGAGAGAGAGAGAGCACCGACTGACCGGCACAGGGAGATTCCAAGAAGAATTCCCACGGGATCTTAGACTCGGCTGAATGGAATTCCTCTCCGTTTTTTTCTTCTTCTTTTATTCATTTTTAGACTGAGGAAGACGATGGCTTTTCTTCATTAATCTTCCCCCCTCCCTATTTCTCTCTCCTCCCTCCTCCTCTCTTTCTTTCTCCCCCCTCTCTCTACCTCTTTCATCAATTGGTCTCACTTTCTCTCTCCCTCTCTTTTCACCACACCACCCCCCTTCCTCCTTACACAAGGTCTTTTAGTCTCTCTCGATGTGTCTTTCCACGTTCACGTGCGTGCTCACGTGCATGCTCACAGCAGGATACATGCCCTAGAGTTCCGCCTTTCCATTTGATGTATGCTGTACCATAGCATAGAAAAGTCTCGTAAGAAACAAGTTTGCTAACATTCCATTGGACTGACTCCTAATATATAATATTGTATCTCAAGTATTTATAAGAAATATCCAATCGCATGTACTATACTGTGCTCTGGTGCAAAGGTTTTCAAACATGAGCCATAGCTGAAGACATACCTTGCACAGTTTCTGAGCCACGCACAGCTAGCACATTGCACTGGCATATATTACAATATATCAGTTATGATGTTAGCGTATTTATTGTAGAATTACTATGGATTGTTGTGTTTCTCATCACCGTGACAAGGTAACCACAGTAACACGAAGCTTCACATGTGTGCGCTTGCAATCTACGTTAATCTCTATCACTGGTGCACATACCACCATCAATAAGACTGGTTGTTCTGGAAAGGTCCCAGTGAAAAGGTATCTTTTACTTCTGAATGTAGAGCAATAAGGTGGGGTTGAATGAATATTAAAAGCCATGATAAGGCAATTCCTTCTTTCAGCATTCATCTATCATGCCATTTACATTGTTCAAACCTGAAGGCTTACCCTCCCTGTGCTCACACAGAAGGGTTTATCTAGATTAGCTGTACTGCATAACTATATTTCTTGTCTGACAGACAGATCTTAGCTTCTCAATAGGAGAAAAGGAGATATTAAATATTAGTTGACCAGAATATTATCCAAATGCTGCATATTGTACTATTGACAGGGCAGTTAAACTATGGGGACAAGGTTGTGTAACACAGTGCTGTTAAAATGCAAATATATTAAAGATAGGGTCAAACCTCAAACTCAAATCAAAACTAAAACAGCTCTCCCTTCACTCACTCCCTCTGTAGCTCTACCCCACACATTGGAAATGCATTGCAAATCCTATAGAGCATTGTTGTTCAACCACTGATTGCGTTCCTATTTACAGGGCTTTGCAGGAGTACCGTACCAGAATGCTTTTTTCAGAACTCTCTATATTTGTTTTACAGGAAGTGCTTTTGGCAGAACAGTAGTCCAGCCATTTGATATTAGCTGTTTGGGCCCAGCAACACTATGGCATGTTGTACTGCACAGCCATGTGGATGGGCTCAGTGTGACTACTCTCATCTGTAACATGCCCCTCAACATAATGCTTTGACCTTTGTAATGCTGTGAATGACCGTCTGGGGCAGTTGGGATCGCTGGCGGGCTTCACACACACACACACACGCACACACACACACAAACACACATGCACACGTACACACACACACACTAAAGCAGCATTTTAATCCCTTGGGAATCTGTGTGTGGGTGGTTGGTGTTGGCAGACAGCCACCAGGGCTGCGGTGTGTCTTTGGAAGTGGCCACTGATCTTTTATGGTCACACCTAGCCATTATAACACACTGTGTGTTTCACCTAAGGACAGACGGTTACAAAGCAATCCTAAACTGCGCATTAGGATTGCTGTTGTATTATGTCAATTTATTTACAGACCTATACATGACCTGAAAAGAGGAGAGGAGATGAGGAGATGAGGAGATGAGGAGATGAGGAGATGAGGAGATGAGGAGATGAGAGGAGAGGAATCATTGCTTGTGAAGACAGTGTGACGTGCATATATTATATATCAATGGAAGCCAGTGAAAGCGTCATAAAACACACCTTATCTATATGATGTGTGTGTGTGTGTGTGTGTGTGTGTGTGTGTGTGTGTGTGTGTGTGTGTGTGTGTGTGTGTGTGTGTGTGT
>JAODUG010024984.1:1935-20341 GCA_027564795.1 Aphredoderus sayanus
TGGGTTCCGTTTCCATCCCAGTTAGATCAGCTGTTTGGTTGCCGTTTCCATCCCACCTCTTGAAATGATAGACCGATATAAATATCTTGATTGAATCTTCTTGATGAATATGAGCTATGATTTCTGATTTCCTGTTAGCTCCTTGGGGCACCGAACCGTAATTCGAACATTTTACTTCGGGTAGGTTCTACATTTCTCAATTTAGACAAGGGAGGTGTCAAACTTGCTACTCTATTCTCTATACTCAGTTTTCCCTATTTCGAGGAATAGGGAAAACTGTATGTTACCCTCTTAAAACAGAGGTTTGCATAGTATACAATCATATATAATTTAATTATAGCCACATAGCACAGATGTTTTTATGAGGCTCATAAAAACATTACACACACCCTTTCTTAGGCAACACTAGTTTGACTAAGTAATGCAAAGTTTAGTTTGTTGTCCATCCCTAGTATGATGACAGCGAAAGCAACTCTGAAACAACAATGGCGGTTGCTACAGATAGACAGACAGATGGTTCATCCAGTCACATGCCAACAATAATTTTTTAACCTTCCCGCTGTCCTCGGGTTTCAAACGCACTACTTTATTGCGCCAGCAGATGGCGCAACTGCGGAACGTCATATGGCCATGCTGGCGTCGGTTAGATGTTATGTTTTTTGGTTTCGATTTACTTTTGGGTTAATCGCCAACCCTAGCCTAGAGTAATCTGCCTCCTGTAGTGGATTACATTTTTGTGCTATAGTAACTTCTCATTCAAGAAATAATACATGCTATGTGGATACATATGGCTGGTTAGCGGGCAAGGACACCTACGTGTCGTGCTATGGTATAATCGAAACATTCAAACATTGAATAGACTACGTGCTAGTAGATACATATGGCTGGTTATCAAAACGTCACACCCATGTCCCTGTTTCACCATATTAGCTGTCCCTACACACGAATAAAGAACTGAAATGTAATCTAATTACCAATGATGCCTTTGTTCAAAAATCACCATCATGCTTAATTTACTGACTTTTGTTGTTGTATCTGACTCATTGAATTCATTGCTAGCTCCTGTCTTGGAAAATCATTGTCATGTGTTAGTTGTTCTGATTAGTTGGATGGTGGTCCTGTTTGTTTGGCAAACAGTGCCCCTACCATGGACTGGTTTGAAGAGTGACTTGACAAGCGAAACAAACTTTCTTTTTCTCCTACACACCCTTTCCCCAACTCTTTCTGGGGTTGTGTCTGAGCACATTACTCTGATGTCCACAACTTCAACAGACTGAGGTCATTTTCCTGGAGACTCGGGACTGGACGTGCCTCTGCTGCCCTGTGGCAATGTGTTTAGGTTGTTTTCATCATGTGCTTGTATGTATGGTTGTCTGTTAGACTAGTAGTTTGTTATCATGTGCTTGTCTGTATGGTTGCTTGTTATCATGTGCTTGTCTGTATGGTTGCTTGTTATTATGTGCTTGTCTTTATGGTTGTCTGTTGGACTAGTAGTTTGGTAATATATCACCTTGTCAGTCTTTTCTTTTTATTTCTTCTTTCCTTCACGTTTCATATAAGGGTAAAACATTTTGGAATGTACTTTCAAAGCTCCCATTTTGGCTATGTGTAGTGTATACATTCCTGACGAGAAGGAGTTTGTCCTCTCTAGTCACAATGAACCCCTTGTTTCAGAAACACTACTTTCAGGCATAGTTGTCTTGCCTTTGTGTTTGATATGAATCGAGGCCACACAAATGGACAGAGCACTTGGTGGGCGCACACACACACACATACAGACGTATACCCATATAACCCTGTTAGCTCCCATTGTTGTGTGTGGGGACATATGACACAGCATTATATCTAAAATGATACCAGAGAAGCCCAGGTACTAATAATAATACAAGTACTGTATTGATTGTGTGCCACTCATTTGAAGCATCTAATCTTCTCCTCAGGAGTCCGGCAGCGGGGAGGATGATCGCCGTTCCCAGCCAAGGAGGTAAGAGAGCTCTGTAGCACCACTTGCAACACTACTGCAACACTGTGTGAAGCTGGAGCTCTGTGCCTTGTTCTAGGGCCACAGCAACAGTGGCCTACACTTGTCCTCCTCACTAAGCTCTATTTCAAAAGAGTTCCTTGTCAGCGCTACAGTAGAGGAAGTGGTGTTTACTCCATCTTCTCTATTGCAGTTGGTCATGTGTTAATGTGTTAATCTAAAGCATTGTACAGTGAGTACTGTACAGAGTATATTTACAGGTAGATCGGGTGTGTTGGGGATTGAACCTGCAACCTTTGCTGTACATGGCCTCCCAGAAGCTCATGTGACACCAACCCTTTTGTTGTGAGGTTTCCTGTGACATCACAAGCAAGGGGAGCCTCTGTGTTATTTTGACATCACAAACGGAAAAAGGAAAGATGTGCTGGCATGCATCTATAATTCTGTTGGACAGTCAGCTGTGTTGAAGCCAGGCACCAGAGCTGTACCTGCTGCACACTGCTCTGTAGCGCACCCTTCAGTGTTTCCTCAGTTCTTTTCTCTCTCAGAAACAAATAGGCTACATCAAACATGACATGCTTGATGTACCTTTCTGCTGTCAGACACAAGGTCCTTTCTGTGCCACTGCTATTGTGACATCACAATGCAGTGCTGGGCTTTGGTTGCCCGCGCCAGTGAGTTATGGTGCTGTGAATCTGGTTTACCCTGTTCAGTTTGACACAGTTGCAGCCGGAGCCCGTCAGCTATCACATAACCGCTTCCTGCAAGTGCCTTCTGTGTTTGGTGTGTTCTTTTTTTTTTTTTGTGAAAAAATATGTGTGAGTGCAGCGCCCCCATGTAGCAGTGACCTGCTCTGTTTTATTTAGCTCTCGGAATGAAATGTGAACACTCTCCACCAGATGGCAGCATATTCTCTGGGTCAGGGCAGCTGTGGCTGGAGATGTCTGGGTAAATTGGTGACCCTCCCCATAGTGCCAGGGTGTGATCCTGAACGGACAATAGCTGTACAGCTGGGAGTATTACATGGTAGAGATGTCTGTTTGTGTGGGTGTTATTTCATTCTGATCATACCTTATTTCCATATATTGTTATTCCAGATATTGTTACTCCTGTAATGTTATTCCGGCTGCTTAGAACTACACTGTTGTCATGTTTCTGTGACTGCCATGATGCTCACAGGCTACAATCACAGTGGGTAGTGGTCTTTCATAATCTGTGCAAACCTTCTTGGAACATTACGTTACACATGTGACACATTAATATTCAACCGCTGTCATGTCTAGGGCTGTGAAGTTTGTGTAAGCCCCCGTAACTTCCAAGAGGACGTTTTCCTAGCTTGTGACCCATAATAGCCATATGTACTAGCCATATGTACATAGTGTTTGTGTTAAATGTACATGTGTTGTTTACATATGAAGACCATTTTCAGTGCATGTGCATTCTAACTTAACTGAATTTCATAATTCTGAGTAAAAACATGTATTATATAGACCCATCAGCTAGCTGTGAGAGGTGTTACAGGTGTGTAATTTTCCGTTTTTATTTAAATCCCTTCTTTCTTGAGAGAGATCTTGAGGGAATGGATTATGACAGAGCTGTTGCATAGTGCCTTAGGGCTTATGACTTGTGCCAGGAACATTGCCGTTGTGGTGCATAATGCTCATGACAAATGGTTTTGCTTTGTTGGAAGCCAGTGACGGGCGTAACACTAAATAAGAATGCATATGAGATCCTGATGGTGTCTTTCCTGTGCCTTGTGATGTGGTTAACAACTATTGCATAATGCTGTGAGCTCGGCGTCACTCTTACCTGCACACAGGTTCACATTCCAGTCAGTGACGCTGGCGCCAGGGTTGGGAATGTGAAGCATCTGATCATATGAAACAAAGTTAGGAAAGGTGTCTACACTGAGGCTGACATAAGCTTTATTCATCAATTTAATAAACATACTGGGCTCATGTTTCTTGTTGGTATCATAGGAAGCTGCTAAAACTATCAAACATTAGCGTTGAGTTGGTTATCAGCATTTCCATTAGAGGAATTAGTAATGTGTGTGGTGGGGGAGGGGGGGGGGGATTTATTTTACTTGGGTGGAAAGGCCTTTTTCCAATCACAATTGGTACTGCTGGTACATTTGAATAAAATACAGTGTAATTTAATATGGGAGTTGAGGAGAAGATAGAAATGATATTTAAAATATATTGTAAATAACTAAATTAAGGGTCTAGGCATTTGGATTACTAAAGCTTGTACTCCTATTAGGCTATTGTACTCACAAACACTTTCATTGCCTTAACATAATAACTGTATCCATCATGCATGACTAATTTGACTTAATGAAACTTTAAGGTAATCCTGCTTCCAAATAGTGTACCCTCAGGTGAGATGACTCAGGGATTAGAATGAGCAGTCATTTTTATTTCTGAATGAGGATCATTGTGTTGGCATTCTAGAGCCTACAAATAGTACTGTATGCCATGTGAATGTGATAATACTCTTCTAGCAATACAGCCACAGTACTTATTTGTTAGTGCTGTGGTGCTCAACCCTGATCCTGGAGATCTACTGCCCTGCATGTCCAGCACACCTGGTTCTAATGAATGGGCTGCTACCAATATCTGCAGATGTTGGAGCAGGTAGACATCTAAAACATGCAGGGCAGTGGGTCACCGTGACCAGAGATGATAATCAGTGATATCTTACATACTGTATCAGCCTATGGAGTATTCATAAATCATGTTGTTTTGCCGTTGTTTTTCTTAAATCCTCCTCAGTGAAGTGTTTTTCTGACCCATGGGCGTTGTCCTGGTGATAACTGCCTGCTGTGTACTGTAATACTGCAGCCCAGCTCATCAGACACACAGATAACACCCCCTGGCCTTACAGCGCACGTAGTGGCACCTTGCTTGTCGGCACATTACACTGGTGACATCAGCCCAGCAGTGACAGCACAGAGAATGTAAACGTAGTGTAGAACACTGGCAATGTGTTGATAAAGTCAATATTTTACATTTAATATATTGCTCTGATGCTACAATGTCCATGATAAGATGGTATATACTGTGTACTGTACATCTGATTGACACCAGGTAATAGGCTTGTGGGCAATGTGTGTTTGTGTGGCTTCATGAAACCTTGTACTGCTGTTCCCTATGGGGACTATGTGTGTGGTGTACCTGTGGAGACAGCTGTTTACAACAACACAAGCATCTCAGGTATCTGTGTGTCTGGCCTTTGCTGGCAGTCATTGGACAGTTTACGTTCCAGCGGGCAAATAGGGAAACTAGAAAGCTGTAAAAGGAGATCTAGTGTTGGCTCACAATCACTGAGGTTGCCAGAGCCTTTATAGTTAACAAAGGAGACATGTTTTAATGGACTTTCTCCATTCAGGTATTAAGGCTTGTGATGTCCTTCGGGTCAAAATTACACAAATTACTAGCTAACTAGGTAGTTCCTCTTTTTTATTGTTTATCATTAGGACCTAATTTTACATTTACCAACTTTTGAATATCAGACAACAGAGATACAAGTTTAAATTTAGCTGAGCAGGCACATTTCTCCAAAGCAAAGTACCATAAGTAGTCTACATTTATCAAGGGTATCTGAAACTGCCGCTAGTTATCACAAGGACACGCGAGAGCTAGATGTCGCAATCCGTGTTCCAAGAAGCCATGATATAGATGGAACATTCCCAAGCAGGCTGCTTCAGATAGCCTAACAGTGCATGATGTCTCGACGGCAGCTGAATACACGTTCTGCCGGTTCTGCCCATTGCCACAGCAGTGCCAGCTGACCGTTGCATGTGTCGTGTCATTGGTAGTCGGTCAAATGGTGCATACATGCACACACACTATCCCACTGATGCTTGCTTGTAATCGATGTTATTGATCGCTAAAATACTACACTGCATCCTACGGGATTTGGGGGGGGTTCAAGGACAGGTTAACAGTACGCAAACTGTAGAATATCGAGACTGCAGCGTGTTGTTGTTTGTGATCTGATTAACAGTCGGTTGGCGTGAAATGTACACTCGAGAGACATGGCAAGCAGCGTATCCTGTGTCGTGTTTCTCTCCTGCTCATGGGTAACCCAGTTTTCTCCTCTTGATTTCACTATCTTCGGTGTTTGTTGTGTTGCGTTGCTGGACACATCGTGTCACAGACTGAGGGCAGGGATTCCTCAAGACGGATCAATTTCCCATCCAGCGCTAGGTGAACACATACTGTAGGGTGATCAACACAACGCAAGCTGATGGCAGATTAGTGGGTCATAACGTCTCTTTGATTGGATCGCGCCCACTGGCACCTCCCCCTGTCACCGCCCAGTTCCAGCAGTAGCACGTAACACACACCTGCAAGCTAACAAGACATCGTGTAGACTGACATAGTAAGCGGGTGATCCCAGGATCTAGCGATATTGACATAGCTTTGTTTGAGTTAAAACTGGCTTATGTATATGTAGACTGTATATAACAGCTCAACCGAAAACAACGCGATGTATAGGGGAACCAGTTTAAGTAACTGGTAAACAAATGTCCACGTTGAATAATAGCCTAAAGAGTCTAGGTTTCCGTTTGCGGCGTTATCATGCAGTGACTGGAGGAGTAGTCCTCGATGCTACTCCGCTTGTGACAACACCGCAATGCCTCCAGGTGTTGTATCCGCGCCGAGAAGCTTAACGCCCGGCTGCTTCTGCGCTTACTGCGGGGAAGGGATGAGGATGAGATCGTGTTCCACCGAGAACTCTGTGATTTCTCAGGGAGAAATTGAGCAAATGTAAGTTTCTGAAAGGCAGCAAACGCGTGCCCTACATCAATGTGTATATATCCACTATGTGTTTGTGTTGTTTGTTTCACAAGGTAATCAGTTAGAATCAATGGGGTCTAATGTAATCGTTTTTTAATCAAAACAATACATATTATTGACTCCAGCAGTTGATTGTTGGCTTACTTGGGAGTGCTGTGGCCTGTAAACGGTGTTCAGGTGAAACCCGTGGTTTCCCCATAGTGATGTAACAGGAAGGAGACGACAGGACACAATCTTCAGGAACACATTGCCTTTACTTTACTTGTTTGGAAATGCCTTTTTCAAAAAATCAGATATCTTGAGTGATTAAAAAAAAAAATAAAAAAAAAATTAAACAGCTATCGGTAACATTGACCTGAGGGCAGAGAACAAAATTGAATTTCTTAAACATAGGATGTCACTAGTGTCTAAATCAAACACCCATCATGTGTTTGGAACAATGTCTTCACTGTTTAGACACAATATAGTGTAACATGTTTAACTTGTACTGGCAATGCTATATAGTTAATTATTTTCAGTATCAGCATTTTTACCAACAACAGACTACTTTTACCAGTATTTTTACTTTGCTGTAGGCCTAGCTGTTGCACTCAGCAAATTTGTACTTGATAAGATAAAGGCAACAGATTAGTTTTCTTTATGTAGGGGTGTGTGTGTGTGTAAAGTCTCTATACCAGGGTGTAATTCAGGCACAATGGTGACTCACTGCCTTGGCATAATGCAGTGTTATGATTAGCAAGTGTAGGAGCACAGTTTAAAGTCACCATGCTGGCAAACTATTTGCATGTCATGCATTGATGTTACATTGAGGATGAGGGCATGTATAAAGAACCATATTATTAAGAATTTTATTGAACCTTGACTTTCATAAAGAACATCATCCTGTCTGCAGCTTTGCTAGTGGCCCATCTCAGGCTCTGCCTATTACAGTACAAGCTGACACATGTAAATTGTGAGGTGGTGGGGGGTATTCCTGGTGGTGGTCTCTAAGCTGCTGTGGTGTGAAAGCACTGCAGCCTCAGACTGTATGTCAGACACAGGTCTCCATGTTGGACATTTTGGATTATGCTGTGAACCTTTTGGTTTGATCTCATCTGACATGGAGATATTCACAAAATGTCATGGCTGTTTCAAAGTAATCTTATTCCAAGGGGAAGCCAAGTTAACCCCTGGTGCAAGTTTTCAATGGTTGTACACTCTTGGCCAATGCCACATTATTTGTGACACTGTTAAAATTATTCTTCGTAGAGACAAATGGAGACAGACACACAGCACTGACTTGCTAGCTATACCAAGTGTAGCCTCTGTTGGGAGAGCATCACAGAAAGCTTTGAAGATGTTCTGTTTTCCTGTCAGAATCTCATTTTTGTGACTATAAGGTGTTTCAGAGTTGAATTATGTTTCAAGGTTCCATTACAGAATCCAGTAATGAGCAGAGAGATACTCTCTGACATCATTGTGTATGTAAATGTGACTAACTTGGCTCATGTGTTTCTCCTGCCATGCCATGTGTCGCTGCAGTATCAGTGAGAGCTTCCTGACCGTTAAAGGAGCGGCTCTCTTCTTGCCACGAGGAAATGGCTCGTCCCCTTCGTCTGCATCCCGCTTTACACAGCTGCGCAGCAAACATGCAGGTGGGCCCTCCGTTGTGCCGCTACGGTGCTTAGGAGTTTGACCACAAGAAGCAGTGTTTTGAATTAAATCACATAATGGCATGAAGTATATCAGAAAACAGGTAACACATGTATTTGTGATTGTTGGATAAAATACCCTGTTGTTTTGTATTAGACAATGACAGAAGAATGGACAACACTAGTATCAGTGTGTAGAGAAGCCTTTCAAATGACATTTTTAGGAGGAGTTTGAGTTTACTTTGAGCCTGTCCTCACCACACAGGAGACCTCCAGCAGCATCTGCAGACCATGTTTACACTCCTCAGACCAGAGGATAACATTAAACTGGTAGGAACACACACACACTAAATGGGAGCATACTGAAGCATAGTACATGTGTGAGCTTATCTGTTGGCGGTTGGCAGCAACCACTTACTATTATGATGTACTCTTATGACTTAAAAGAGATTTGTTCTACACAAACTGTTCAAACTGCTGCAGTGGGCCCTACAGCCCCCCCACACACATACACACAAGTGTAGTCTCTGCTGAGCCCCCCCCCCACACTTGTGCGTGTGCAGGCTGTGCGTCTCGAGAGCTCGCTCCCTCAGGGCACCCGCTACATGGTGGTGGTCTCCACCAACGGGCGGCAAGACACTGAGGAGAGCGTGGTGCTGGGCATGGACTTCAGCCCAGCAGACAGGTGTGTGTGGGTTTCCAGTGTAGTGCACAGTGCCTCTAGGGGCAGATTAAACTTGATATCTTACTGCAACTACATCTAGTACAACGTACAGCCCAGCCTTAGCCTGCCTGCTCATAGTAACACTTACTGTAAGTCACTTAGGATTAAGACGTCCTCTAAATGACGCATGTGTTTCTGTCAGATATTCCAGTATTAATGCATTAATGCATTTATTTGGTGTTTTACCCTTTGAGACTGTTGGGTGATTAAGGGCTGTGTAAATAAGTGTGACTTGGCATGTTCCTGCAGTGCGTGCTCTGTGGGCCTGGTTCTACCCTTGTGGAGCGACACGCTGATCCACCTGGATGGAGATGGGTAGGAGAGCAACACACTCGCAGCCCTTATCTTTTAATATAGGAGCATAATGAATACACACCACTGATGACATGACATCAAATGTATGTTTACTTTAAGGACAGTAAAACTGTATTAAAATATATAATAAAAAGATTAAAACATCACATGTACTATTTATGTGTTTGTATTAAGTATGTTCAGCTGACTATGTAGTGTGTTTTATAAAAATAAATAAAAGGGAGCGGCCTATATGATTCTGAGAAGTGCTTCTTTAACTCCCTCCTCTCTTGTTTCCCCTCTCCCTGCTCCCAGGGGTTTCAGTGTTTCAACCGACAACAGAGTCCACGTATTCAAGCCCGTGTCTGTGCAGGCCATGTGGTGAGCCATACTTGTATTTCACCCTCCAGTCCTCTACCAAAGTGAACACCCTTCTGTCCTCTGATTGGCCGGTTTGTGTATTTTTGATCTGTTGTGCTGATGGCTTTCAAACCTTGTTGAACCACTTGGTTCTCTGCCCTATGTCACTCAAGGCCTCATAATATGCTGGGTTCAGTATCCAAACTAATATTATATTAGACATGGTCCTAATATTGTATTAGGACCGGTACTTTGGGTTTTGAGTCAGTCCGGGAGGTGAAAGCCCTCATAACACACCGCCTGTGTTCAGCCAGCTACCCAGTGCTAAGCAGACAGGTGGCGTGTTTCCTCTGCTAAACCATGAGGGGAGATGAGGTGCGTGTGATTCTGTGGCTCTCCAGGAACCAGAAACTAGCTGCACCATGGGAAAACTGTTGTGAATACATGGGCCATGTGAAGGGCCTCTTCTCATCCTGTGTGCTGTGATCAGCTAACTAACCTCCTGTCTGTCTGTCCCCAGGTCGGCCCTGCAGTCCCTCCACAAGGCGTGTGAGGTGGCACGTTGCCATAACTACTTCCCAGGAAGCCTGTTCCTCACCTGGGTCAGCTACTACCAGAGTAGGGTGTCCTCAGATCAGGCCCGCGTCAACGAGTGGAACGCCATGCGGGACGTCCAGTCGCACCGCGCCGACTCGCCCGTGCTCTTCTCTGACGTGTGAGCATCTGTGTGGGACATGCAGCGTGTTTCAGACGCAGTGCCACTACAGCAGGGCCTAATGCCTAGGTGTTGGGGGGCGTAATCTGGAGAGGGACTGGTGCTTTGGCTTCAAGCACCATGAAATGCCTCCATCGCCTTTCTGTGTGATTCCATATCCAAGGCACAGGATTGGCCTGAACTATTTTGGGGACCCTGTTGTGGCAGTTGCTCTATAAAAGGTCACTATGCGTGTGTCGTTGGCAGGGCGGTTAATGGTTTTCTTCTTGGCATTTGCAGCCCTACCGAAAGAGAGAGGACGGAGCGTCTGATCAAAACCCGTCTGAGGGAGATTATGATGCAGAAGGATCTGGAGAACGTCACCAGCAAAGAGGTGGGTGGCTCCACACTTCAGACAGAATGCACTTGCCAGCACTTTCCTGTTGTGCATTAGAAATAAGACCTATACAGTCAAGACTTGCATTGCATACACAGGTATGCAGAATTATCAAGGAGTTTTCATTTAAAGATTTCCTGTATGTTAAAATATTCTAACTAAACTATGGTAAAATCTGAGTTAACTTTTAAACAGCATAACAATAACGTGTAATGTTTTAAGCATTCACACCGCAACAATCAGTCTGGAGAGCCTAAATTTGTTAGAGTCCGAGTAACAATTGATCTGACTAGTCGGCGTGGTACTGCAATCAGCTACTGGCGTGGTTTAGGTGTGCCGAAAGTGAAAACAAAGGCAGTTCCTAAGAGGTTAACATTGTGGCAGCAATAGCATCAGTTGTAGGCTTATCGGAATGTATTAGAAGAGCAAAGAATGGCACTAAAGGCTTTTTTCGATGGAAAATATGTTTTCACTCTTCTCCCGACTGTCTTCGGCTAGAGGTGATTTAACAACTGGCTCGTCCGCTTCAAAAGGTTCGTCCTATTAGCCTGCCCTATTTGTAAGGGATCATTCCATGAAAAACAAATATTTGTAGTTGTTTTTTGAAAATTGTTACCTTTCCGGTCTGTATTGCTATGTAGAAGTGTGCTCCTCAGTTTGTGTAACACCCCTATGAGGATATGTCTGTTGTGTTGATGTAGGTAACCTCAGCATCGCTCGTTGATAGACTCTGTCATACCAAAAATGTATCCCCTGCCGAAAACTGAATGCTGTCCTTCTGACCATGAGTTTCAGCTGCTTTTATCTGGATCAATGATCGGTCATATCGTGCAAAACCATGACTTTATCCATCCATCATCTTCACTGCTTATCAGTTAAGGTCACGGTGGCATTAGAGCACCGGGTCATTACAGCAGCCCAAGTATCCCTGTCTGCAGCAGCATTCACCAGCTCCTTCCAGGATATCCCCAGTCGTTCTCAGGCCAGCAGGGAGATATCTCTCCATGTCCTGGGTCTGCTGAGCCGTGCCGCAGGGTCTTTGTCTGTGATAATGGCAAATATAGCCTATGACTGTGATATTACCAAAGATAGCCTAGAATAATCTGCCTCATAATCCTCCTTTAGTGGGCAAGGACAGATGTTATTTTGTGCTATAGTACACCTTCACTCATGAAATGTCAGGCTACATGCATTTGGATAAATGGCTGGTTAGTGAGCACGTCCCTGTTCCACCGTACTGGCTGTACGTACCACTGCTGCCTTTCCTATGTTGAGGTGAACAAAAGTTAAGCCCATTTCGTTTCTGCCTTAGATTCGAACAGAGCTGGAGATGCACATGACGTGTAACCTGCGTGAATTCAAAGAGTTTATCGACAATGAGATGATTGTGATCTTGGGTCAGATGGACAGTCCCACAGAGATCTTTGACCACGTTTACCTGGTAGGTCAGCCAGATCACTTCTCATGTTGCATACCCACTTAGCCACTATGCTACTGATGAAAAGGATGCACGGTTGAATAATTTAAATGGGTGAAATGTGTTCATTTTAAACAGTCATTTCTCATTAATGACTTTTTAAATGGTTGTCTGCATTAGCTAAATGGGACTTGAGCTAGTCTGAGGATTGTTTTCCCACAGGGGTCAGAATGGAATGCCTCCAATCTGGAGGAGCTGCAGAACAGCGGGTGAGGAGACAACAGTGTGACCCACACATGCCATTTCTGTAGTAGGAAACATGTTAACCCCCATGATGTCCCCAGGGTCAAACTGACCCAAATCACTAGCTCTTTGTGGCAGATAAAAGGCGCTAAACCTAATTCTATAGCTTACACACACGATGTGCACTGCTGGCACATAAAACAACACAAATACCATGCTGCGGTTGGCTCCCTCTACTGGTAGTCTGCTGAAATGCCTTAGGACATCACGATGGTTAAGTGTGCACTATATTGCATGTACAGTGTGTACTGTGTACACAATATATCTTGTTGTCTCATATCAGACATATCATTGGTGTTCATCTTGCTGTGTTGCCCCCCAGGGTTCAGTACATCCTTAACGTGACCAGGGAGATAGACAACTTCTTCCCTGGGCTGTTTGAGTACCACAACATCCGTGTGTATGATGAGGAAGCCACAGATCTGCTGGCCTACTGGAACGACACCTACAAGTTTATCTCCCGAGCCAAGTGGGTCTCCCCGTCTGTGCACCCGCCTGCCTGCCTGCCGGACCACTAACATGGTGTCTTGTTGCCCCACCCCAGGAAGGCTGGGGCCAAGTGCCTGGTGCACTGCAAGATGGGCGTGAGCCGCTCTGCCTCCACGGTGATCGCCTACGCCATGAAGGAGTACGGCTGGGACCTCCAGAGGGCCTTCCACCACGTCAAGGAGCGGCGTGCTGTCACCAAGCCCAACCCCTCCTTCATGAGGCAGCTGGAGGAGTACCAGGGCATCCTGCTGGCCAGGTGGGCCTCTCACACGTGTGTGTGTGTGTGTGTGTGTGTGTGTGGGCGTTCCATTGGGTGGTGTTATTACATAGTGTTGTTGTGTGTCCTGCAGCAAGCAGAGGCACAACAAGCTGTGGCGCTCCCACTCTGACAGCGACCTGTCGGAGCACCACGAGCCCCTGGCCAAGCCCCCCAGCCGTCCCCATGGCAACCAGGCGGGCCTGTCCGCCCTCTCCCTGCAGGAGCTGCTGAGAGCACCCACGGCCCCCCCGCCAGCCCTTCCCCTCTCCAACGGCCTGTGTGACTATGACGACCAGGCCCCGCCCCCAGCCCCGCTCCGCAGGGCCAGCGCCGGCGCCGCTGTGCCTGAGGCGTGCACACCCGCTGTCTCCATGGTGACTGTGGCGGCTCTGCTCCACCACCCGCCTTCCCCCGGCCAGGACCCGGACACGCCCCCCGGCGGCCAGCTAGCCTGTGACGGACAGCTGTCAGGACTGTCCCTGGACCCCCCCGCGCAGGACGCCCAGGGGGCCCAGGACGGGGCTGTGCCCCCCGGGGTGGACCACATCAACTTCTTTAGCGCCAGGGAGAAGTTCCAGGGCCTGGCCCAGGACAGCAGGGCCCTGGGGGCCACGCTGCCCGCAGAACAGCCCCGGGACGCCCCGCCTCCGGAGGACACCCCAGGGGATGCTGGGAAGGTAAGGGTGGGCAGTCTGTCCTCTAGCCCCCATGTCAGGGCCAGTTGCCTGGGCAAAATGAGGCGAGCCCCGCTGGCTGTGGGGTCCGGGACACACCACATGTACCTACCCCAGAACCCACGCCAGCGGCGTTCTCCTCAGGGAGGAAGTGGCCGCGTGGGGACCTGAGTCTCTCTGGAGGCTCAACAGGGTCAACAGTGCCAGCTAGTGGCAGAGCATGGTATTACACAAGGCATCATTACTGATCATGACCTGTCTTCCTATAGAACACCACGCTTCCTGTGGAGGCTGCAAGGCTCAGAGCCACACCCAGCCAGCCAGGCCCTCAGTCCCTCCAGCAGGAGGAGGAGCCAGAGCATGAGGCGGGGCAAAGCCTTGCCAGAGAGGCGGAGCCGGAAGAGGCCACGCCCGGCCCCCTGGCCAGTGATTGGTCGAGGGGCTCTGTGCGGCGTGTCACGCGGCAGCTGGAGCAGCGGCTGAAAGGGGAGCAGGAAGCCCCGACTCCCCCCTGCTCCCAGAGGCCTCAGCTGGCCCCCCTCGCCCCCGAGGATCCCCCCCTGGCCATCAGCAGTGCGCGAGAGGAGGACAAGGAGGCCCATGGGAAGTGTAGTCCCATGGAAGAGGGCATGCCCCGGTGGCGCTGCTCCTCCTGCTCTCTCCTGCCCCCCCCGGCGGCCCTCTCCTCTGTGGACTTCCTGTGCCTGGAGGGCGTGACGGAGCTGGAGTCTTGCACGGAGCAGGAGCGCCCCCCGCATGGTCCTGTCCCCCGGGAGACCTGGGCCACCCTGTGTGAGCTGGGGGCCTTCCTGCAGCAGGTGGGGGCTCCCCGCAGGGCCCGGGACCTGGAGGCCAGGCTGCGGCAGGCTGGCCTGACCCCGCCCTCCGTCATGAAGCGCTCCGCCTCATTGGCCAAGCTGGGCTGCCTGGAGCTGCTGGCCAATGACCTGAGTGGCTGGGAGCTGAGCCATGCCCCTGCCCCCTCGGCCCCGCCCCTCAGTGACGAGTCCAAGAAGCAGCGTGTGCAAAGCGCTCCGCCCCCCCAGCCCCACCTCCTCGGGGGGCGGGCGGAGGTGGGTCCCTGCGAGGCCGGACCACCCTCTGCTGGGTTGGCCCCTCCCCCAGGGCAGAGGCAGCGCTGGGGGCCGCCCCCTGCAGGCGGGGAGGCCTCTCTGCCGGGGCTGCTCTGCGTGGAGGCCAGGCAGCAGTACGGGCGGACACACCCTCTGATGCGGCTGAAGAAACGCACAGTCAGCACCCTGTACCACACCATGTGACCTCAAAGTGTTCACAGGGTGCACACTTTGAGTGACAGCTAAATGCATCTGACTGCCTTAGAAAACCTGATTTAAAATATTTACCTGAACTTTCTCGTAACTGCCGTTGTTCTCTGAACTTCCATAACATGGTAAATGTAATGTTATGAAGACACAATTTTAATCTAACCAAACACTGTTATTTGGGAGATTGAGTCATCCAGTCCAAAAAATACAGTGGGTGAGTCTGTAACGGACTTGAAATATGGGTAGTTTAGCTAGCCCACAAATATGGGTAGTTTAGCTAGCCCACAAATGTGGGTGATTTAGCTAGCTCACAAATATGGGTCGTTTAGCTAACTCACAAATGTGGGTCGTTTAGCTAGCTCACAAATGTGGGTCGTTTAGCTAGCTCACAAATGTGGGTCGGTTAGCTAGCTCACAAATATGGGTCGTTTAGCTAGCTCATAAGTGAGCTCTGCTCAAGTGAGCAGAAAATGTTTCCTTGTGAACCTCCACTACAGCAGATCAGTGTTCTCATACTCTGTTGATGGGTGCCAAGCAAGCCAGTAGTTTCCCATTTATTCCCGAGAACAGCAGTCAAACCTTTTCATGACTTGACACACACGGCTACAGACACCCGATTGAATCCCAGGGACCCCTATAGGGATGAACCATAGATGCCATAGAGGACTATTATCACAATAGGCTTTCATAGAGAGCCAATAATTTGTCTATTTAAATGAAATTAAATCCTATCTTATTTTTGCTGGAGACCTCATGGAACCCTCTCTAGGACCCCTCAAGGTGCCTGGACCCCGCTTTGAGAGCCTCTGCACTAGTGTCCTTGAGTGGAATACACATGCACATCTCATATAATAGGAGAGTTTGGCCGTAAACATGTTATATTTGCAGGATTACACAGGGGTTTATGGTTAACCAGCTGACCTTTTACCCTGCATCATAATGTATGTGACATTCAAATTAGACAGGCAAATTTTCTTGTTTTTTCTTTGTACTTGACTTACAATACCTCAGTTGGCCTGAATCACAGCTCATCATCAGGTCTGGAAGACCGTGGTTTCCTGGAATGATAAATGCCATCAGAAGCTGAATCAATTTCATTGCGTCTCTCGTCTATGATAGTTTATGCCACTAAAACTGGAGATGTTTGTTTTGTTTACTTTCCATGTGTAGCGGAGTGAATGTGTGTCCCTGTGCACAGGAGAGAGCTGTGTGGGTTTAGATCAACTCACCCTATGTATGTATGTATGTTTATGTATTTTAGGGATGTAATGTCTTTACTTTTGGAAAAGTCTGAAATGTGTGTGTGTGTTAAAATGTAGGAAATATTTGTTGGCTGTGTGAATGAGACTGTAGCACAATTTTCCGCACCTGGATGTGTACTTTTAAATTTTGTTTTTTATTTAAACTGATGTTTGTCGCTTGTACATATTAGGGGTGTGCCTCTGACAGGCAAGTGCAGCTTCTCTCTGCAGTTTATATCCAATATGTCTGTACAGGGAGATCTCTTGAACATGCACTTTACTCCCTTTTTTAATTTTGTCAAGTCTTCTTTTGTTACTATTGGGGAGTGTGTGTGTGTGTTGTATACAAAAGGATGTGTAATTATTATTTTTTATTTTAAGGTCAGTGTAAATATTATTTTATATAATGTGCTTCAGCTGTGACCATTAAAGAATGGAGATAATTTCAGAGCATTGGATTTTGTGGGCGTGTGAATTATTTTGTAGCCTCTCTGTTGTCCAGTTAGAATCACTGTTTTGATCAACACCTGTCACCTGACCCCTACAGGAGGATTTGAGGTACTACACCGACACAGTATCTGAAGCCATAAGATGAGCAGGAATGCGTCAATCAGTGGGCTGTGTGGAAAGGGAGTCGTGACCACCATACGTACATCCATCACTGACTGTAATCTTATAGTGGCAGGCTTTTCATACAATTTTGAGAAGCCAGTTCTGGTAAGGTCCTGGTAATGTAAGACAATTTACCACATTCAGTTGTCGTACAGATTAAGGTAGTGTCTTGCTCTATAGAATTTAAGACCGCAACAGAAGTGGGACAATAGGCTAAAATAAGCCCAGCCGCAGCCTATGTCCGATCTGAAAGTTTAGAGTGAACTCGTACTTGAGTTTTCAATATAAATAGTGGCTAGGGGCCAAGCCAGACCGTTTTTCCACGTCCATCTTTCTCATCTACAGAGCCGCGCTGAGATACGCGCCATCTGACGCCCCGGGTGCGCGCACGATCAGACGCGTTTCCAAAATAGACGGTACCCTCTCATCACTTTGACCTCAGCACTCCCCCTTCGCGGTCCACACACCCACCCTCCGCCTCAATTCCGTCTTCTCTGCTTCTAGCTTGCTGCCGCGTTGTGTCGCGTAGTTATTTGATCAAGAAACCTGGGAATATATCGAAGCGACAAAACAACGCGTGGAGAGTATTCTTGGATCTGCGGCATCAAGCAGGGAAAGGGGACAGGAGTAGGCTACCCGGAGGCCAATATCCCCATAACCTGAGGTAAGTTGTTTATAGACTCAGACAGAAGACAAGTAGGCCCATACTGAGCTGCAGCTGCAGGCTCAGTGTCCCGCACTGCTAGGAATGTGCGTCCCTCTGCATCACAACAGAAGTTACATTGTGCGATGTGATACCAAGAGTGTCCCCCTTGCCGAATTGTTCTTTCACCCACATTTTGGCTATTTAACAACTCGTATTCGCTTTATTTTTTGGTCCGTTCGTCAACATAATTACCCTGATAATCATATGGTGTTTTCTTTCTCTGAACCTATCAGGTCATCATGATAGAATTATTTTAACTTGCAAGTAAATCGTTGCTTTGGCTTTAGCTGTTATTATAGTGGTTGGGACCACTGCAATGTGAGCTTGTCTAGAGAAATAAAATAAAACTATACACTCCCGTTGGGAACAATTACGGCACGCCACCGCCGGTACGCTATCCTCGTGGCGAGGCGAGACGTGAAGCCACAGCAGCTGCTTCTCTTTTCAAGAGCACGTTGTGCGGGTGGGGGGGGGGGGGGGGGGGGGGGGGGGGGGGGGGGGGGGGGGGGGGGGGGGGGGGGGGGGGGGGGGGGGGG
>JAODUG010024995.1:0-20339 GCA_027564795.1 Aphredoderus sayanus
CAATCAATGAAGGGAAAGGAAAACATTTATTCTTGACAATAAGTAAGCAAGTATATTTATTGTAGACTAGATTTGAACGCAACAGGTAACGTTGAACAATTTAGTTAAATCTTTTAAAAGTATAGTGTTTCGTCTGTGGAGATGCTGATAGCTTCCTCTCTGGCTGGTCTAAATAAGTATGTCATCTTCGGGTGTTTTGCTCGAGCTTGTTCAGACAACAGTTTATTGCTGTGCTTTTGAGCACCGCTTGCATGTTTTCTTTTACTCTTTTGTAAAACGGTGGCCAGGGGGTAGCTGCGCAGTAAGTTAAGCTTCACTATCCGACACCTCAACGGACGCTCTGGCGATGCATGTTAAAACCCGTTGGGTTTAAGCATATCTCATAAGAGCCTCTTCTTCATACACGGGAGAGCCGGGTTCCCGTCCTGGTCAGAACGGACCTGGTTACAACAACACAACACAAAAAGTTTTACTGAAAGTCATTGTTACAAAAAAGATTTTGGTAGATATGTTGACAGGTTGTATGATAGGCAGGAACTCAGACAGGCAGGTAACCAAACTTGCTGGTAAGCAGGTAATCAGATAGGCGGATACGCAGTCAAACCGGGTGGTTGGTGAGCAGGCCAGACTTCCGACAGCGAGACAGATCGTCAGATGGGTCGGCAGACCAGTAGGATAGTGAGCCAGTAATCCGGTAGATAGGCAGGTGGAGTGTCAGTTTGCAGGTCGCTAGGCAAATAAGCAAGTGGACAGAAAGCTAGGTTGGTAGGCTGGCAAGTAGGCAGACAGACAGGCAGTGAGTGAGTGTAAAGCTGTGTGTTTTATACTGCTGGTGATTGGTGATTGGCATCAGGTGTGACTGGTTAATGAGCGGCAGCCTGTGTCGTCACAGCTCCCCCGCCTCGCAGTGGCTGCGGGGGTTTCCCAGCCACCACTGAGTATAACCTAACTTTTATTTATTAAATAATATGTGCTTGTGATATGGCTGGTTATCAAAATGTTACACCCCTGTCCCTGTTCCACTGTAACGGGGGCTGGTACGGGATCCCGGGGCTGTGTGACCACTGCAGCCATGCTGATGACATGTTGAGGCTAACAACAATGAACCCCATTCTGCCTCCTGTATTCTTTTGTCTGAACAGCATTGCAGAATGAACGTGCCATAGTAATGCTTTAAAAACACTATATGGAAAAAAAGGGGCTTGTGGTTCAAACATATATGGTTAAAACACCATACAATTTGTCAGAGGCAGTATTGTCTCCAACAGCTCAACAGTTGTAAAGCCAGTCATAGCTTTACATCAGGACACTATGTGGAAGATGGGGGCGAGGTGAGCAGTGGCTCGTTGGAATTGAAAGTGACTGTTATCGGAGAACAGACTTAAAATGGGAATAATACAGCACTATTCCACATAATTTACATGGTATTTTCACCTAAGCATGTCAAATAGATTGCATTGAGACCTCAAGGAACTGTGTCAGCATGTGATAAGGAGTATGGGATGTCCACTTTAAAGTATTTATTTGTAGTCTAGAAATTATGTTTATGTTTGTTGGCATTTAGCAGGTTTGTCTCAAATCGTTATTTAAATATTATAAATATTGTAAATATTATGCCACTAAACACAAGCTGTTTTGCAAGTTTCATGTTGATGCATCAAACACAGATCAAATAGGCAGCAGCACGACAAAAGCCAGCATCACCCAGTGGAAGTGAAAAGATGATTAAATGGCTACATTGTTTCATGTGGGTTGAATACGACCCTCTAGACTACTTCATTCACAATTCTGCATTTCCACAGATGTACAAAACACTCCAGTATTCACCCAAGCTACAGCATGCAATTCAATAACAAGCCCAGGACAACATTGATTTGTCTTGACTTGTTCTCTGCCGACATAATTATTTTGCCTCCCCGTAGCTTAATACCTACCTAGCTATTCTAATGGGAGGTTTTGGCAGAGCATAGAGTCTGGGAAATCCTAACATAGACAAAAAAGAAATAAAGAAAGAAATAAACAATGAAAAAAGTCAATTTTTGTTGTTTTTTATAACAATATATACCGCATGACCGCTTTAGGTGTCAAACCTGAGTATATCAATCTCCTTTTTAAATAAGAAAATATGAATTGTACTTCCTCTTAAATCTAGATTCATGAGCATGGCAAGCCTTTAAACCCATTGCATGCCAAATCAACAGCCTCTCAAAGAGTTCTGGCTCATTAAGCAGGCTCTTTGTGCAGGCATTAATAATGTAGAGTCAACGTGAGTGCTGTGATGTACTCAAAGACCTGCCATCTTGTTAATGCACCATTAATCACACAGGTTAAGACAACAGCCTTGGGGACCGTTGACCCCCCATCCTCTGCTGGATATGAATGCATGGCTTCAACTCTTTCTAATCCACCAGGTTTTTCTAAACCAGGGCTACTGACTGAACTGAAAGGATAAACATTTAATAAGAACAATACTATTATTATGCTATATTTTGCATAATAATATTTCTCTGCAGCTTCCCAACCTCAAGATAAGTCCACACACTGCTGTTCCATCTTGATAATGGACCAGATGGAAGTGAATAGCAGATTTATACCACTGGGAGTAGCAAGTTTTACATTTACGGTGAACGAGATGTTAATTTATGACGAATGTCAGCTCAAGGACTTATTATAGAGGTAGGGAAGCTACTGGCTTGAGGGTTTAACAAGAGTTCAACTGCGCTTTGAAACGTTTACTTGCTTGGTGATGTTGCTTTGGGGAGATCAGGGTGTGTTAATCTTCGCCCCTGGCCTATAAGCAATTTGTTCAACAAGCATTTATCAACATCATATTCCATGTCCATGCTGAACAAAAAATAGCATGTTTGAGCCCTCTGAAAGGCTGTGTGAAGTATATGCATATGCAAAACATATTCAATCTTTTGAGAGACCTGAAAAAATAAAACTTCTAGCAAATATATTCTGCCATATTTGTATCCTTGCCTCAAATATGGCAAAAAATATGGATACATCACAAATATGGTGGGTGGTTTCTTTCAATATACCTTCAAATGGAGTACTAAAAATCTAATTTGGCATGATAGTTCCAACAATTTCTGGTTCAATACCAACTGTAATCTTAGAAGGATGAAGGTTCTTTGGAGATCTGAATAAACTTCCGCTACAGTCTGAGCCTCCCCCTCTCCATATCCACATGGGCCTCGGCACACTTATGGCTACATTTCCCTCCACGGGAGTTCGACTGCTAGTTTGAAGGCTCTCCAGAATCGCTGTTCGCCTCACCTGCTTGTTCAAGTGAAATCAATGCTCCAGCCCTTTCATCTTCTCTGTAGATTGCCTGTACAGGAGCACAGTCTATCTCATCAGACTGACATTTTCCTTTCACCACAACACCTATAGAATCCCCCCCTACCCCCCATAGGGACACATAATCCAGGGCTACAACCAATCTCTAGTGATTAATGGTATGTCTAGTGGTTGTGACCCTATAGTTCTCTTACTCTGATGCCTCATGTTGAGCCATGGAAGAACAAAAGCACCGCCAAGAAAACCCTGTCCATACGGTACGGTAAAGTGTAATAGGTCCCTGGGAAACACTGGCACAGATATGCACTTTATTAAGGCCAAAAAGACTGTTAATGATGAACAGCTTTAACGCAAGGCGTAATGTGTCACTTCTGTCTTTGTTTACGCTTTTGATGTTCCCTTTACAATTTAAATACTTTTGTCAATATATGTAAATTTGTTGTATGGGTCATTATTCTACAAAGGTACTACCCATGTTGAATATGCCTTGGAACTAGACCATTCAGTGCCTTGGAGTGATTGAACATACATCAAGTATATAACAGAGCAAGGCATTATCACCAGATCCCAATCAGACACCTTGTACTCATTGGTCTCCTCTCTCTTCTCTCCCATAAAAGGGGAAACACTTCATCTTCAGAGTATGTAAAACAGAATATTATCAATTCCAGAAGTAGAGCTGTCTCTCAAAGCCTGCATGAATTTTTAAGCACACTTACCTGAACTAAACTTTGTAATTCAGCTATGGAAAATGACAAGATGTAGACACCAGCAATGGCAATAGTCCAAATTACCCATTAGAATAACTCAGAGAGCAGTTGCTCAAATAAAGTACTGGACAAGATATAAATATATATTTTAACACAGCTGGCCATAAAGCAATTTTGTTGAGTTGTCTGAGGGGAGGAATAATGCAGGCCTGCTCCTTATCTTGTTCTTTGAAGAATGAAGAATGATGGAGGTACAACTGAAATTGTACCACTCAGGTGACTAATTAATTGAACTTAATTTGAGTATAGCGAGGTTTGTAACATGCAGCTCTGAACTGGGGATTGCAGGGTTCCATACATACTCTGCACCATCTTGTTTGATCTTAGATGTAACAAGGCACATGAAAGAAGCAATTATCATGTCCCAGGTTCCACTTAAGCAAGTACCTTACACAAAATGAGTGTGTTATATGCCCAGCTCTGGTACAAAGAAAGGTTCTCACTGCCTACGGAAAGATTTATGAAAGAGACTGGATGCCATTAGGAAGAAGGAAGGCTGCCACATTAGAGATAAATAATTAACAGAATATATTTAATTGTTAAAGAAAACCCTTAGATGAGCAGATAAAGCCTGTACATTGGAAACTGAGAATATGAAAGTACTGTATGTGGAAGGAGGGACAGAGTGTGTGTGAGTGAGAGAGAGAAAGGGAGAGATAGAAAGAGAGAGAGAGAGAGAGAGATTGGAAATTGTGTATGCTGTGTCCTGTGTGACTAGAATGTATGACATACATTCTCTATTTGTACGCTGGTGAGATTGACAGCTTAACTGGCCAGCGTCCCGTTCCATTAGCTATTAACACTGTAAATCACCCATGTCTGATTCAGGGCACTCCGTGAACACAGCCTATTAACCACCATCCCATTCACACATGCAGGGGCCAGTAGCTGGACCTTAAACTAGTGTAATGTGATATTTTGGTCTTGCTATGTGCGGTATGTAACCTGACATGCATCTATAGGAGCCATCCATAGGAACTGTTTGTTTAGGGTGGTTTCTTTCATAAGCATCTTGTCAGTTGATTGGATAAACCATTTGTTTGTCACCGTAACTTCAACCACTCAAACCAATATGATGTTGTAGGAAATTAAACGTTTGCCCCAACCAGTTGGGAGTAGAGTGAAAACATATTTTCCGTCTAAAAAAGCCTTCAATGTTGTTTGTTGTATTTTCAATGAAGATAAAGTCTTCAGTTAAGATAAAACTGACGATATGGCATCATCTACGTTAAGCGTTTTAGGATCCGCCATTGTTATTTTCAAGTATCCAAGTCGCTTTCTCTGTCGTCACACCTAAACCACGCCCATAGCTATAACGACAACGCTGATTTGAAAGTTCAGATGCTACTCAGTCGCAATGATCCCGAGACTTTCCAGACTAATTCTCACAGCGAAATTAAATTGAAGCCATCCAGATCTCGCGAGGCTATGCGTTATATGCGTGGACAATAAATCACAACATGTTTAGTTTAAATGTGTTTGAAAGATTAATTATGAGGCATAGTCAAATATCTAGCACCGCACGTGAATATACTTCTTAGGTGCAAGTGGCATTGCCTCTATTGCAATGGTACTTTAACATTTTAATTCCGTTTGGTTTAATATTATGATTATTAATGTTGAAATGCCTTTAGTTGTGGGACCAATCATGCAACCATGTCTATAGCATTCTGCTCTATGGGTTCCGATCAGATACATTACTGAATCACTTGTAACTGAAAAAAAACAACATCACAGCTGATTTGTGTAAACACACATTGGCAAGCCAATTAATGATGATGTAAGGCGTATGCCCCAAGACCCTAAGACCCTTTAATTCACTCCCTTTTTCCTGTACTAGTTCCGTACGACTTAGTATCCCAATTTCTTGCAGTTTCACCAGCACTTTGCAGGAGCCACCCAGTATGCTACACATTTCACAACTGGGATAAGGCACTTCTATTTAATCTTTAGTATGGGGATTAAATCCATGTCATCAGACTAAAGGAGGGCCGGATACCCTTTGAAGCCATTTAATAGGAGTTGAATGCCAAAACAGAGGAGAGGCTCCATGTTGACATACAGCATTAAGGAAGGCCCAGCTATCTTAAAGCTTTAGCAATGAAGTATAAAAGAAGGATACATGACAGCGACAGAATCTAAGCGTGCCTGAAAGGGGATTCTAAATCTGTCTGGGATGTTGAGATGAACCTCTGAGACCTGCTAAGGCATGTACTGTAGAAGATTGTACATACTGATGTTCCAGCCAGCAAGAGCACCATGTAGTGATGTTGCAACAAAATGATAAAGGCTGTGAGACAATTCAAATGAAGAATCAACTGTTAAATCTGTGGTTTCTCTTGTTAATTGGCTAGGTGTCCTTGACATGCAGTGCTACCAGTCATTGTCATTTGCCTTCCTATCTGACTGTCTGTTTAATATTCCCTGTAGTCAGGAAAGTTAAGCATTTAAGTTAAATTAAACTTTAAGTTTAGCATGCTTTATCTTATCTGCTCCTGATGAACAGTACAATCACAAACAGTGGGGCTCCAGGTCTCACTCAAGGGGACATTGACAAAGGAACATGTGGGTAGTGCAGCAATCTTTCAATTCATATCAAATGCATTCTCTCCAGATATGATAAATACGTACTCTACCGTAGAAAACATGTTTCCCTTTGAAATCTTCAGGGATGGTACTTCCCCCTAAAACCTATTCTTCTACCTCTTTTATCCTCATTCTTGCCACTTACCAAAAGCAATGCAGCTTTAAAGCTCTTGAGGAACATGCGTCTACCCTTTACATGCCAAGAGTGCATGGGGACATGGGGACATGAGAGGTGAGTAGTTGTGCTCATTATAAGAATCCTGCTTTATTCATTCAACCGTGCCTGACCATTGACACTCTATTTGACAGGGTGGCAGAAACCAAAGAAATGTAGCATTCATAACTTATGTTTCCGGCAGCATGCAGATAAACACAAGCTATACTTAGAGGCCGTGTGATTTAAAATGTGGGATTCCTCACAAATAGTCTTTACCCCTGCTGAATCCCATGCCATTGCTGCAGGAGGTGTACTTGAAGCATTAAATTATGCGGCCTGGGGAACTGTCAGGGTCTTTTAGGCGCTCAGATAAGGCATAAGGAATTCACAAGATGTCAATTTTATAATTTTATGTATTCGTTTCTTATTTTATTTATATACAGTATATTTCAACACTCAACTCTGCTTACGCAATTTTTAAGTAGAAGATATTGGATTAAGCTGAAGAGACAAATATTAATTATCTTTCGTGGTTACAAAATCTTGTTACTGTATAACCAAGTGGGCTATATCTAGATTTATACAGTGATACAATGATACAGCATAATGTTGACGCTGTTTAAGCTATAACATATTAATTATGTATATAACAGTGATGTGACTGACCAATAACAAGATGACCTGGATAAAAACTAAATTGGCAAGCTGTAGAAGAAACTAAATTAGCAAGTGAGCATTGGAGGAGGATATCACATATTTGTTGACTTTGGGCTTTTATTTTGTAATTGTCCAAATTGTCAGATGGTGAGTTGCTATTCTGCATGCTCTTGCAGTTTTGTTTCCCCTCATAATCTTTCCAGTATTGTCTTCCATCAAACCACTGCATAAATACATTTTAAAACAATTCATGGCTGTTATGTTAATTAACATAATGTTTAATCCGGGAGTTAATAGAGTACCTGGTAGGCTACAACATGGATTAATGAATTAGCTGACAGAACCATGTGACGTGCAGTGTAGGAGACCAACTGCCATGGTCTATTTGCATCACAATTTAAATTTAAGTACATTTTTTGTTCATCAGTAGCTTGCCGTGGGCTGGAATCAATACCAGGTGTAACTTTGAAAATCCGTATAGATTTTTGAATTTGGGCCTGCCACTGCTTATATATTTTCATGCATAGACTTTATAATTTCAGAAGTTTTAGCTGAGTGTCGTTCCTATCAAGCAACAGCTTTAAAGCGATTGTGTATGCAAGGTGCTAACATATTTATGAAACCATATAACATACCGTGCTCACACTATACATTTGCTGAGTGGGCAATATCACCACCATTACAGAGTTTTATATTATAGGGGACTATGGTAGAAGAGAGTATAGTCCCTTGTGCTGGTGGATGATACATGCATATTTATTATGGTTGGGCTGATTGAGGTTATAGTCCACAATGTATGCCATTTTGCCTGGCAAACATTGAAGATTTACCAGAAGCATGCTAACATTTTACAATGTTCGTGATCATTATAGAATTTTCATCTATATACAATTTCTTCTTCTATGCCATTTTTGTTACTGTAAAGCAAGCATTATTAGCCATTTCACAATAATAAATAATTAAGGTGCCCAAGGCAAATGATTGAATTTTCTCATATTGAGTTGCCTTTAAAATCATATAATGCATCATCATGAACGGAAATATTGCCCGACTAGGTGTTATTTGAGCTGCTCTGTAGTGCTAGCCTACTGCATAAGTGGAAGGCATCAAAGCAGAGTTACCAAGCTACAGCAATTCACTTTCATATGCTTGGCACATTTAGGACACTACTGTTGGAGCGCTCACAATCTATTGTGTTTGACTGTTCAACAGCTGCCCTCAACCAGCACTTTTTGTGTGTTGACGTCGAGAATTGTGGCGTGACATGAAAAATTAGTCCAAGCAAAGTGGGACATGCACAAAGCCTCTGCTTATGCCTCATCTTCACAGCTCTGCAACCCACCCCTAACAACACTCACTCACACACACACACACACACGCACACATACACACACACACCTACACACATGCACACACACACAGAAAAAGAGCCTGCAAGGCTGCTAACATCACAACAGAAATACAGTATAGACACATGCCACAGCAAAGTGGCTTTCTTAACATTTGCCACCACGAATTACACATACAGTATGTGTAAATCAATAAATATGTTATACATAATTCAATAACTATAGTCAATAAATATAAATAATATGCATAATTCATACACGGCAGTGGGGAGGAGGTACACTTCAGAAATGAAGGGGTTTAAAATGTGCACAGTTATAGTCACCTCACACAGAGGCACACACACACACCTTGATCCCTGTAATGCTGCAGCCGACCAACCCCCAGTGCCATTCTGGCTTTGTAGCCATTTACATCTATACAGTCTACTGCTATAGCAAGCTGTGAACATCTGCCATTTTCCGTGCTTCTTGGGTGTCCGTACAGGATATTAAAATGAATATTGGTTCACGCATGATAAGAATAAAGGTATAACAAAATAAGGTAGAGATATACAGCCTATACATTAACATGCGGCTGGATAAAATGTGTGTCCTCGTATTATATTTCTAAAATGTCTTTAAAGCTTTGGCAGATTTACAAAGAACCACCTATTTCTAGTCTGTGTTATCACAGTGAAAAAATCCTCTTCAGAGGCGCTGAACCATCTTCCCTGTTAGCCCGAGGAGGCAACACACACTTTGTTTGTTAATGGAAATTGCATTTTGCATGAAGAAAGTGTTAATGAGTGAATATGAATTTGCCCTAATATCTCCAGCCCACGGTAAAGTGAGCTAATGGGGGCCTTGGAGTAGAGAATGGGGTAATAGAGAAAAGGGGAATTAGCTTTGAGGTGATACAGCAATGGGATGAATGCTATAGAGTTACTATGCATGTAATGAACCCCTGTGCCTATTCCCCAGTGCTTTCAATTTCTTTTTCACATGTTTTATTTCCTCTTCACACTGGCAGTCTACACCTTATTTCTCCTCACTATACTTTGACTCATTTTGAAAGGGACATTTCTGTGATTTCTGTGCAAAAATAAACTCAAGATATATATATAGAAATATTGGAACCTGGAAGGATATATACTGTAACACACACACACACACACACACACAGAATTAATGTGTACAGGCTGTAACATGTTTATTTCTTCTGTGAAGTTGGACATTTGACTGTAACATGGGGTCTGTAGGTATTGACTTGCTTATGGAGACAGGCTCAAGTGGCCATTTGAGGAACTGCAGATTTTGGCACTTCCATGTTGGATTCATTTTTTTGCAGTGGAGGTTGCCACTTGGTATCAACACGAAAGTCTGATATTTGTAGCCTGCTTACATAATTTCATATTAGGCCAACCATACGATGTCACTGGCTAACATTGTGTAGTTATAATTCTGTGTACCGGTATATCTATAACGGCACACCTGTAAAACAGAGTGATACATACTTAGAGCAAAACACAACAGTGTTTTGTCCAATGAAATTACTTATTAAGTAGATAATCTACATTATAATGTTATGCTTTTGCACACACACGCACACGCACACGCACACGCATGCATACACACAGACACACAGTATGTGTACTGTACCGAGCATAGCAACAGCCATTAACATTTGATGTTTCACTCTAACTACTAACATTTTAATGCTTATTTTAACAGCACTTTATATTACATAAGCAGAAATATAATAACAATAACCTCTGCAGTCACCATGACATTTTTAATTCCACTGTAGATGTTTTCCATTCCTTACTACAATAAAACAAGGCCTAGATAAGATGACGACCGGTGAGTCATTCCATTTAAAGGATTTGTCACCATGACTGTCTGTGGTGAGGAAATGTTTTCTTCTAATCCCTTCATTGTCTAAAAACAATAATCACAGTCCTCAGTTTGACGCCCCTAGTAGCTTTGGCTATTTAATTCAACATGAAAGACTGAGTCACTGACAGAAAAAATATCTATGCATCAGAGCAGCACAATTCTGTCTTCCAAAGAACTGTGCCAAAGAAATTTTACAACAAAGTTTTGAATTGCACTGTTGAGAAGCTATCAACCTATTAGAAGCTATACCCTATTAAATTAATAATATTGACCAAAATGCATTACAACTAGCAACATAGCTAACAACCATTGTATATACTGACTATATACTGATATATAGTCAGTATATAGTCAATATTTATAAATGACTTGTTAGTATATTCACTGTGCTATATAGTCAGTATATACAGTACATGGCTACAGAAATGTATACAAATTACCTTTGCTAGTGCCAAAGTATAATCTGTGCTAAAGCAGTATAATCTGTGCTAAAGCAAGGAATTGGATCAAATTGTAGTTCAGTGTCAGATTCGGACATCACTGTCAGACAGGGGTGAGGCTCACTTCATCGTTGCTATTACTGCCATGCATGTCATTATGCATGGCAGAGAAAATTTCATGTGGGTTGCATTTCTCTCTCTCTTTAGAAAATGATAACAAGGAGGTGTCATGGTTCTCCAGTGACATTTTAGAGAGAATGAACATAAAGTAACCATATAAAATTATAATTTATGACCCCTCTGAAATTAGCTAGTTAAAACCAGTAGGCGTAAAGGCAAACAGATAGATACAATGAAAATGTTATGAGAACTAAAGTATTTATTGTGCAATTAAGACATTTCTTGTTTAAATATCAGGTATGAAGAATAACTTGAGAGCAAAAGTAATGGCTGCTGTGAAGGGCTAAAGGGGTGTGTGATTGACATAATAGTCACCTAAAGTGAATACAGACTAAATGGCTAAAGTAACACATAACACAATCTCTAAATTTGTTAACAGACAGAAACTGTTTCTAGAAATTGTCAAATGTCTCTATCAACTTGTGATACATCCTTCAGACTGGTCTATCCTTCAGTTTCTGGGATGGCTGTAAGTTCCGTTAAATGTTATTTTCTCCTCCTGTATTCCAGGAATTGTTACAAAAAAATTGGCCTAGATCATCTCAATTGTTACCAGGGCAGATGAGTCATTACCCTTCACCACCATATGGTTCAGTAACCTTATTAGCCATTTTCACAAATCACTTCAGTCTATTTTTATTGGTTACACTCAAAAGGCCAAGCCAATCTACAATGAAAAAGGCACAGGTGTGATCATTGCTGGCCAAGGTCAATTAGTGGCCCATGGGCTGTTCACAACATCGCCGATCTCCAACAAGCTATGACATGCTTCTTAAGCCATCGTGTTAACAGATTGATAGGTAATGTGCTTTTCTTGCTCTCTTGGCTTTAGAGATAAATGAAACATGATTGTCTATCTGCATCATGCCTGGGAAAAAACACGTGGCACAGTAGCTACACACAACATGCAGTGAGGCAAGAAAGAGTTAATATGTCATACCATGGCAGAAGTTGGCCGTTCTCTCTGCCCATAGACTTACTGTACAGTACATAGGTCTACTGCAATGTGTTGGTCATTTGTTTCATGAATCTTGTGGAATTCATAGCAATGAGACATATGTTTATGATAAGTTACGTTTTCTGTCAAATATTATGGCTGTTTATTTCTTGTTTTCTCAAGCTGTAGCGGAAGGGCTGATCACAAGTAATCTTGTGGTTTGGTGCATGTCTCTACCTTATTGACATTATCTCCTTTGTGAAAATGGCTGATATTTCTGATTTAAGATAGCCTAGTGTGATTTGTGAGTTTATGCTGTCAGAGAACTCCTTGGCTAAAGAATATTCATTCAATAGAAAATCTGTAAAACAAAGTAATCCTTTAACAGATTCAATTTCTAAGGAGAAAGCAAATACTCTTCCCACAGTCTTCCCACAGTGTATTGTGTGTTAATCCTGCTATTCAAAACACTTCACAGTATTTATGGTTTTATAGCTTTCCTTACATTAAGGTTTATGAAGAGATTATAGCATTCTGAAATATATGTACGACCATTGCTTAGATAATATTGAAAACCATCATACTTATCCCTCGTAAGTTTAATCTTTTCATGTTCATCATTCATACTGAACATTTTTTGCAGTCCTTTGTTGGTGACTTGTCTGTCAGTTGACCATGTAGAGCAGCTAAGCGGACAGCCAAAAATCTGTACACAGTGCCCACTCCTAGTCAAGTAAAGCCCAAGTTTGTCAGTTAGTCCTTCCTCTAGTCTAGCAGTGCAGAGGACAGTGCCTTGAGAGCTGACGTTATACGTGGGTGGAGAGATTCTGTGTTCCTGGTGCTGACAGTCAGAGGGAAATGAATTGCTGTGTGCATTCAGCAGTGTCCCCTTAACTTGTACTCTCCGCAGACAGCTGATGTTTACAGTCCCATCTGGGCCATGTGACTAAACATCTGGCGCAGCCGCCACTGTGCATGCTGCATTTCCCACGACTGACAGCGAAGGACGCTCCTGTACACACCGCCCCCAACATCCTTATGAGACACAGTGAATGTATAATCCTGTGGTGCATGGATTTCTTATGACACTAACCTAAGTAATGTACAACAAGCTACTGTAGCAAATGATTGGGGCATATTTATACAATGCTGTGATGCGCTGCTTGTGGCTGTAATCATTTCAAATGACAATTATGTGGGCAAGAAAATTATGACTCAGGACAGGACCGTTTCCTTGCCTGCAGATTTTTTCCCCTTAATTCTTAGATTAGTGTTTCATGCAAAATTAAAACGCAAGATTAGTTCATACAGAGAGAAACACTAAAAGCCCACCCACGTGGTAAAGCTGTTATGTGATAGGTAAAATGCAGTGCACATCAATCTTATGTACAATGCAACCTTTCCCAGTATGGTGCTTTCTATGATTTTTAGATAGCATCTAACACCCCTCCCCAAACATTTGAGTAGCCAATATTGATTAAAATAAATATTCACTTTCCTTGTGTGGTTCTCACAATTAATTACTATTTAATGTTTACAAAGACTAGGCCATCGGTACCAGCTTTCTTTCTACTTGGGTCTTTCTGCCAGAGCTAGATGTTTTGCCCAAGCTGGCAGTCCCTCATACATTATAAATGCTGTTTTAGGGGGATGATCGGTTCACGGTGATATAAATATCTCCTTGGTTCCTACCAAGAGGATTGCGGCAACACAAGGCAGGCCACTGTACGTGGCTAGGGCATCTTTATTATTTGATTTGATGTCCAAAATAAAAGAAAGCTGCCATGCTCCTGTGCCTAGCAGACTGCAGCTGCTGTGTATAATTCATGAAGTGGGGCAAATCTCTAGGCATCCCTACGCTTCAGTTAAGAATCGTCTTTTCACAAATGTGTACTCAATCTAAAGGGGGGAGGGTGGGGGCAATATAGAACTGTCTCTTTCTGATGGCACACCTGCACCCTCAATGAAATAATTGCAAGTGAACACTCCTCCACAGCAATGGTGGTGACTAGTGCAGCAAAGTAGTGCAGCTATCCCAGTGGCGAATAGTTGTATCCTCTTCTATAGGCTATACACCCTTGAAGGTGGTTGAATGGTAGCATATAAGCGGTACAGGAGGAGAGGCTTGACTAAATATGTATGTGGTGGTCAATAAAAAGAGATTGTGGGGGAGAGTGCTGCAAGGCTCTCCCACTGGGCATAGATCCACCACGCTATTAGTCTGGCACTGTGGAAGAAGAAAGCCTAATGTGAAGGGACCCCTAACACACACACACACACACACGAGCGCTCGCGCATGCAAACACACGCACGCACACACACACACACGAAAAGCTAGCCTTCTCTATTTTTGCTTGCTCTCTCACGTGCTGTCTCTCTAACTCTCACTCACTCACACACAAGCGCACAGAAAAAAAAGCTATCAATAACACTGGTAACATAAGAGCTGTATAAATCTCATGTACAGAAACATATTTGGAGATTTCTTATTTGAATATCATTCCGTCGTATTATGTCGTAATATTCCTTAACCCCTTTCTAGAATGGTTTAGAGAGAAGCTCCATGAGCAGAATGGAGCCGTGTGTGTGTGTGCGCGGTGTGTGTGCATGTAGTTGGGAAGCCTATGGAATTGTGCCAGGCGGCAGTGAATCAGTTATGCTCAAGGCACACAGGAATAATTCATAGTGCTGCTCTGAAAGCATTTGAAGCATGGTTGTGAAACAGACGATGGATTTCTTCTGTGGAGTGTTTGGTTTACTGATTATTTCTTTGGGAGTATTTGGGTCCAGAGTCTAGATTGGAACTGTACGTGCCCAAAGCAGGTATTGGACTCTTGCAGTCGCAGGTAGGGTTTTAGTACTCGTAACATTGGAAACAGCCCTGACAGAATTACTTGATTTTGTCTTGCTCTCGAACAGTGTGGACTCTGGGTTTTATTTTGAGCACAAGAGTGACAAGAAGAAGTTCTGGAAAGTCTGTAAAGGCTGCTGGAATTTGCTAGTTACAGCAGTGTTACAGAAACATCCATTTCTAAATGTATATCTTGCATACAGCTTATCAAACCATATTTTACAAATGCTGTTGCTTATGTAAACATTTGGAACACATCATAATGTAGCATTATAGACCCTTGTGCTATTTAGATACCATTACTATATAGCAATGTTTATAATGTATTCTAAATACATTATAGATTTGACTGTGATAATTGACTAATTAAATTAAAACACCTGAAGCAAGTTTGACATTCTCCTGGCATAGGCCTCCTCTGCTGGTCCTGGCTGGGTCAAGGTGTTGAGGTGTGGTATCTCAATAAGATAGGAGGAGAGATGATCTGCTTCTCACCGCCCCTTACAGAAAGGGCCGGTTGGGTGGTATTAGCTACAACTCTGCTGGCGAGAGAGAGTGATTTCTGGGCGAGAGAGAGTGCGAGCCACTGGAATACAGTAGTAGCGCATGTGAGACTCGGCAATAGCAATGAACCCTGGCGGCTTGTTCTCAACCCTGTGAAACCCAATATCAGGCAACCCCCTAGTGCGCGCACACACACACACACGCACAGAAAAATATATTGTTGATCAGATCGATGCAATCCCATTTCGTCTTTCATCTCCTTCAGGCTCCCGATGACTTCTTTCTTCCTCAGCGCCTCATACCTGTCTTTGTTATTTCACAGGTGCTGGCGGCAGCACGCGGGAAGGCCCCCGCTCCTCTACGCGAGTGCGTGCGCGTGCGCGTGCACGTGCGCGTGTCCGCCAAGGATCGCCCGACTGACTCGGCTACTTTCCAGCCACCCCGGTGGAAGCGGGACCGGCGGACAAGCCTGAGCTGAGCAGGCACAACTGCTTCTTCTGGAGCCCCGTCTCTTGAGATGGCGGCACACGGTCGCCCCGCCCGCCCCGCGCACGCTGTTGAGCAGAGCGCTCACCATTGTCAGGTGTAAGGAGAGCGTGAGTCACAGAGGAGGAAATAGATAGAGAGAGAGGGAGAGAGAGAGAGAGGGAGAGAGAGAGAGAGAGAGAGAGGGAGAAGAGAGAGAGGGTGAGTTGAAAAGAGAGCTTGGCAGCTAATTAGTATTACTGACGTGGTGTCCCGGCTGAAAAACATGAGGAGAGCTTTCTGAAGACTCGCTGCGCTGTGAAGAATAAACCTCACCTTCAGGCCATTTGCATGCTCGCCTCGGTGCACGCGTTGTGCTGCGCTTTATGTTCAAAGGGACTCTGTAATTTATGTTTGGATGTGGATTTAGCTCTCCCATTATGACTCTGCTAAGCAGCTTTGAGAGAGGGTGGCTTGCCTGCTCCCGGGCCTTACTCTTGACTTGCTGCGTGTCGGCGGCGCTGGCAGCCAAACCCAAAACCCCGGGCCACACGCACCTCAACTCCATCCGCATCGACGGGGACATCTCCCTGGGCGGCCTGTTCCCCGTGCACGCCAGGGGCAACGATGGCAAGGCCTGCGGGGAGCTGAAGAAGGAGAAGGGCATCCACCGGCTGGAGGCCATGCTGTTCGCCCTGGACCGCATCAACAACGACAACGAGCTGCTGCCCAACATCACGCTGGGGGCGCGCATCCTGGACACGTGCTCCCGCGACACGCACGCCCTGGAGCAGTCGCTGACGTTCGTGCAGGCCCTGATCGAGAAGGACTCCACCGACGTCAAGTGCCTCAGCGGGGGGCCGCCTATCATCACCAAGCCCGAGAGAGTGGTGGGCGTCATCGGTGCCTCGGCGAGCTCCGTGTCCATCATGGTGGCCAACATCCTGCGCCTCTTCAGGGTAAGACGCAAACACCGTGCCACTTTGACGGCTTTAGTCCTATGAGGGTGTTACTGTTAGATGTGTTGAGCGGCATTGTGTTGTACAGAACACTGTCTGAACTGTGCCATTATTGTTAGTACATTTTACACAGGTACTGGTCATTGGCGCACTGCACATATACACGCGCACACGTGTCATTTCTTAGTTGTCCGTAGAAGTGAGCTAATGATTACTTTATTATGCTGAGAAGTCTTGGAGTTGCTTGTAACCAATTCATTTGGGGAAGCCATTCATGTTTTGAGAGCTCATAGCACTGCTGTTCTGAATGAAGATAGCATTCAAGTTAGAGAAACTAGGCACAAACATAACAACACATGACAGGCTTGGTGCAATCAAATCAAGGCCTCAACAAATGAATATCTATGTCCTATGTACTATATACTATTTCCTATGTAGTACTATATATCCTATGTACTATGTACTGTGTCTAAAACATGATTTACATCATAGTTTTTTACTTTTTTTTCTTGCATTTTGTGGTCCAGTAAAAAAAATAAAAAAATAAATCCACAATGATTACGTTGTGTTTCAGTTTCTCTATTCCTTTCAGAAAGAACAAGCTGCAAATTTATACTGACACGTGAGACATAATTTGCATATCCGGTCAATAAATACTTCCCCTCAGACTGAACACAACATAGTCTGTCCTCTATGTATTTATTAGCCTGAGGCAGAACAGAATTAAAGTGGTCCCTGGGACCACATACACAACAGTGGGAGATGTATGCGTGTGTGTGTGTGTGTGTGTGTGTGTGTGTGTGTGTGTGTGTGTTAGAAACCTGCTGTTGAGTCTTCATCTTAAACACTTAATCTGCTCAGGTATTATGCATATGCATGTAAACACTATCTACTGTATGTATGGAAATACCCTGCCTAAATCTGGAAGTTTTACTTTAATCTTAGTACTACTTCAACTGTGTGTGCATTGAGATATTATGTTTTACATATTTTAGGTTTATATGTTTATGATGACTGGCATATATTCACAACTGTTAAACCGGATTTAAATTAATTAATTTTTGTGAGGCTGAGGCTTGAGGTTTTACAATTTTAATATTAGTTTATATATATATATATATATATATATATATATATATATATATATATACACTAGACTAACATTGCTGGTGCCCATATCAGATCAGAGCAAAACTAAGCTTTTTGATCACATTTTTATTTAAATGAATAGCAATGCTGAACTTTTCTCAGGGTCAATATGTCAAGTCAAGTCAAGTTTATTTATATAGCCCTTAATCACATTACAGTCTCAAAGGGCTTTACAATCCCAAATTTCAAACAAACGACACCCCCTTAACCTGCTCCTCTCCCTGGGCAAGGAAATACTTCCAGAAAATCCCAGAAAATCGTTTGTGCTGGTTTGTGCCTCTATTTGTTTCGTTTGTGCTGTTATAGTATTTTTTATATTAGACTTTTAATTCTGGCTGGTGAACAAACCAGCACAAACGGAGCACAAAGACTATTTGGGAGAATAGTTTTTGTGCTTGAGACTATTTTCCTGACTTTTTGCGTTGGGTGGGGTGCCAACTTCACGCAGGTGTCTGTAATGTAATATTGACCGATGCCACAGGAGATTTGTCCCAGGTCTGAGGATGTGTCCTCATCCTAGTCACGAATAGGTCTGCTCTGCATCCATTGGGCCAGCAAATAACACTACCCCAACACAGAGACATGGCTGCAGGAAAGCCAGCCACCCCCTTCCGCTCCCCATCCATTGGGTTTGCATAGCACTTTACTCCAACAATGGAGACATTGTCTGATACCATGGCAGCTTCTCCTCTTGACGACACTCCAGCCGTACCATCAACACAGTGTCCAGGATCATGACAGCATCTCCCATTCACTACACTCAGAGAAGGAGAAAGAGAGAGGCCAGAAACATAAAATGACACAAAGGGGCCCAATGCATACCTATTTAGGCCCCTAAGCAATAGCAGTTGCTAATGTTGCTAACACAACTGTGCTAATCAGTTGTGTCATAACTCAGGCTACAATAATGAGCATGACATTATTACTGCTGTTCCAACGAATAATTAAAATTATATGTTTCCTCTGTGATAGAAGTACTTAACCTTTTGAGCAGTTGTTCCACACCTTGATAAGTACTTATTTTAAGTCAAATACCGAATTAAAAACTGGAGTATATCATGAAGAGCCATCAGGGCTACAGAAGCCTGATATAATAGTCATTGCTGTAAGGAGTTTGACTAATAAATAGTCATTTTGATACACTCCGCACATCTCTGCTTCACAAGTTTTTATTGGCTTCAAGAAGCCCGACATGGCTCCTCAAACTGGAAATGTGTGTTGATTCACAAATTGGGCATTTCGGATCTCCAATTTAATGAGATGCCTAATCCAGTTTGGTGATAAAATGTTTTAATACAATATACTTATAATATACTAATGTACAGTATAATAATTATACTTTGCATTTTTTCTTTAGTAGCAGACTTTTCTTTAGTGTTTTTGTGTTTGGTCTCATTTTGCATAATTTCTTTCAAATCCATACAAAGGCCACTTGCAAACAAACAAACCACCGCATAAACCACCGATTTTTTATCTGACATTGTTAGCACGGTTTGCCTACCGAAAGGAGCCACACAGTTGTTTTCTGACCCATAATTCACTGCATGTGCACCATTGTTCCTAAGCTGCTTTCATTCAGGCTTTTCCCACATCCTTCTCAAAAGCTCCCAGTGGCTGCAGGCACAAAGTGTCTGCTCAGCACTCCAGAGTAGGCAGGATTCTGTTCCCATGGTGTGTCATGAATATTTTACTACATATTTTATGTAATTTTCTCCTGAGCATAGGGCTTGAAAGCAGCACTGCTGCTCTCTGTGTCCCCTTATCACGGGGTCCTGTTAGTGGCCCGTGATGTAATCAGCTGGGTCTTTCTACTGCTACAGTAAGCAGGAGCAAGTGCACCAGGGTTTGGGGTAATTAGCAGTGGGCTGGTTATGACACTCAAGACAGAGGCAGCGTAATTAAAGCTGCAGGCTTTTGTTTGGGCCTCAGACCCATCATGGCGTCAGCTACAGTACACTGCCGTGCTTGAGTGCTATTGCTGCAGCTGTCAGAATCTGCAGGGGCATGCAATGTGTGTTGCAGGCATTGAAGCTGACTTGCTGAGACAATCATATGCTGTTAGACAAAATAAAGTGATGGGTGGGGGTGGTGTTTGGGCAGCCTTCACTCAGCGGCAGTCTAAATTAGTCACAAGCAGTCAGTCTCCCGGACTAG
>JAODUG010025035.1:2512-17230 GCA_027564795.1 Aphredoderus sayanus
TTCCCCCATGTAGAGTACACACGGTAGTATTTATACTGCAGTACCGTTCCCCCATGTAGAGTACACACGGTAGTATTTATACTGCAGTACCGTTCCCCCATGTAGAGTACACACGGTAGTATTTACACTGCAGTAGTGGCCATGGTAGGTCTGTACCTGGTGTTCCGTTCTGGCTGCTACTAGGCGCGTTGGGAGAAGTGGACGAGCCCAGAGATTTCCTGGGCGCCGCCGCCGCCACCGCTGGGAGGACACACACACAGCTATATTTAAACATGATAACATGACTGTAAACGGTTATTATCACAGTCAACACAACCGTTCACTGAAGGCGTGCAGGCAAAGGCCTCATGTTATTCCTTGAGTGCGTCCCATTCAGGTGTACTGTAAGCAAGAAGGTATTCAAGACTGTTCTACTACACGACTCGCTACGAGGCGTTCTCCGGAAACGCCCGACTATCAGACGCGTCGGGCGCCAAATGTGGCGCCAGTACATCAAACGACTAGTGGCGAGCAGCCAGTCAACAGAACAGTTATGAATTATTCATACATAATATTACTTATCGAGTCCGCCTAGCCGCGGGAACAGCAACGCTAATAATACACGGCTTGGCGGGAGTTTGACTAGTAAATGACGAGTTAAATAATAACGTTAACTGGGAACGTAACACGACAGGTCTGTGGTTGTGGTACTGGTCATACTGGTCCTACTGGGTTAAATTTACAGCAAGAATGCCCGTCCACCAGCTAACCAGAAGGAACAGCATTTAGCAGTGTAGTTGAGGCTTCAACACCGCCCTGCAGAATACACCGCGCCGGGTTAATGTTAATATTTACGTGTATCACCGATTATATAATCATATTCCAGGCTAGCGTGTATGAATAACGCCGTACCTTTCCTGTACGCTCCCGGGACGCTGTCGGCCTTGGTCCGCACCATGTCGCTGCTGCGCCGGCTGCTCCACTCTGCCGCTTCCCGCCGAGCCTTTCAAAGAGATGGGGGCCTTGGCCGGAAGTACTGCCCCATGTGGCCCGTGGTGCTTCCGGGTTGTTTTATTTTATTTATTAGTTTGTTTTTGTTTTATATTCCGTAAATTCTGTGTAAATGCACGTAAGAAAATAAGAGATTATATAACAATATTGTTCTCTAATAGTGAGATGTCTTTATTAGAAGGAAACGACTTTTGTTTTCTCGAGATCACGGGACAATTAGGCTTGGAGAACTCGTCTGACCACTGGTAGGCCACAGTACTGATCATATGGCTTATATGCATCATATCACACACACAGCAGTCACACCAGATATTGAACTGCAACTTGCAACCCTACAGTCTGTGCTCACAAGTCTCACACACACACACAGTTATACTATTAATACGAATAAGTACCCTTATTGACAAACAGCATATTTGAAAAATATTTATTTTTCTGTCATTTCATGTTTAAATGCATTTGTACAAAATGTATTAAAACAAGATTAAGGGATTGAAGTAAAACATATTACATTTTATTCCATAAGCAAAGAAAAATACTCCTATAGCAATTGCACAAATCATAAACGGAGCAATTCATAATTTGTTGTAACTCTTTTAGATGTGATGAGAAAAACAGTCAAAGTGTACTGTACCTAATGAACTACATACACTTCATTAGACACAGTAGGATGTTTTAACCTGAGCACAAGCTCAATAAAAGATTGCAGCTTTAACTTAACTGTCCAACATTGGTTATGTTTTGGTTAGTTATGGAGATGGTTCTTCATAAACAGGACACACTGTAAAGCATTGTCTTCCAATGTATTGGGACACATACATCTGAATAATTAATCCGACTTCTGGACCAGATTTAGTCTGGATTAAACGTCAACTCAGAGGTTTAATAAAAAAAACATGTCTTTCCATAGCAACAGTGAACACAACTGTGTTGAATATAGAACTACTTTATTATTCAGACAAAATAAAGTCTCAAAGAAGACAGCAGTGGTACAGCACGGTCTCTCACCACCAGGGGGCGATATTGTCCAACATTGAGTCTATTAGAAGTCAGCAGACAGTCAGTAGTTGGTTCTGAGACGTCTGTTCTCCTCCTTCAGCCTCTCTATCTCCTCCACCAGAGACTCGTTTACAGAGTACCTCTCCATGAGGCTGTGGATCTCGTTCTGCCAGGACAGACAACCTGTTAAGTAACACAGTAAACACACTCAAACATAACCACAAGGAGACAGACCTACCAGCTGTATGTAGAACTGTCTCACCATCTCCACCTGCAGGTTGACCACGTCCCGGTGACAGGTATCCCTGGAAACAGACCGTTATGACAGCGTGCATCAGAATGACAGCTCAGTCGTTTCACACTGCAAACAGACATTCATCTTCTAGGCCTGCATTGCAGACCTGCAGTGGAGACCAGAGCAGTAGAGACCAGAGTGACAGGAGACCAGAGCAGTAGAGACCAGAGCAGACCTACCTGAAGTCCTCCAGGGTTTCCTGGATCATGTTCTGGATGAAGTGGATCTGCAGGGAGGAGAGAGGAGCCCCCCCCTCTGCTCCCAGAGCCTCTACGATGTTGCTGGAGAGAGAAGAAGCCACGCCCTGTACAGTGCCTAGACACACACACAGTGTGTATTACACACACACATTAAGTTTGTATACACAGCTCTCCAGTCTGGAACATCCATTCAAGATCACATGTCAATAGCAGTGCTAATACATGTCAATCAAACCTTTATGTCACCAAATCAGAATGTTTAAAATCAGCCAGAGCACCCGATGTATTTATACGGCGCTGGCCACTGATTGGCTGACGGTCTCAGCAGGCTAACTGGATGTGTGTCCTGGTTAGTGCCTTGCCTGGTTTGGAAGGGGGCGGGGCTTGGTGAAGAGGTGTGTCATAGGTCAGCTGAGCCTGAATCCCATTGGTTCTCGTCACGCTGGGCTCGGGGGAGAAGACGGGCGGGGCTTGGCTCTGATTGGTCTGCGTGGCCGAAGTTGGCGTGGTCTGCCCCTCCACCTGTCAACCAATCACAGAGGTTAGGGCGGGCCTGCAGGCCATTAGCAGTCATGTGATCTGAGAGGTCGTGACCTTTGCAGAGACAGTGGGATCTGTAGGCTCCTCTTCTCTGATTGGCTGACTAGGGAAGACCGACAGCGGGCTGAAGCCGTGATTGGCCGAAGACCCCAGAGGTGTTCCCAACGGCGTCTTGCGCTGGGCGGGGCCACAGAATGAGCCTGGAGGGAGAGTTTATTTATTTTATTTATTTTTTATAAGTCTGGACATATATTTATTTATTAATTAATAAATAAATAAATAAATAAATAAATAAATGTCCAGAAAATAAATAAATAATATATATAGTCTGGACATATATTTATTTATTAATTAATTAATTAATTAATTAATTAATTAATAAATAAATAAATAAATAAATAAATAGTCTGGACATATACATATACATATATAGATTATACAGTGTAACTGACCCTCTCTGACAGGAGAGAAAATGTCCAGACTGGCTCGTCCTCGACTGGGCTGTCCCTCCCCTTCCCTGGACAGGGGTGTTGCTATGGAAACAAGATACCAATCACATCCAGTGTACAAGTAGCTGTTGATAAGGGCAGACAGGCAGGCATACTGACAGACAGACAGGCAGGCAGACAGACCCTCTCTAGCAGGAGAGAACACATCCAGGCTGTTCCTTCCAACGCTGTTGAACTTGTCCTGCTGCAGGTCAACGCCCCCTGCTGGACAGAGAGCACATTACATCACCTGTTCACACCCGGGGCTTCCCGGTTCCCCTGGAGACCGGCGGGCAGCCTGACCTGCGCTCGGCGTGCGTCTGTCACTCTGTTCAGCGGGCGGGGGGGCGGGGTCAGGAGAGGGGGCGGAGCCACTGGACAGCCTGGTCCTGCTGGGCACGGCGGTGGAGGCCGTCCGATTGGCCTGGGAAGACACAGGCCGTCAGTAACGCCCCTGCTGACTGGCCCTGGCTGCTGACTGGCCCTGGCTGATGACTGGCCCTGGCCGCAGTACCTTGCTGGGCCTGCAGGCGGCGCTCTGGAAGCGCAGGCAGGTGACGGAGGTGAGGTGTGCCTGCGTCACCCTGCTGGGGGCGCTGGAGTTCCGCAGGTCGTAGTGCAGCAGGCGGCCCTGTGTGGAGCCCACCACCACGCCCGTCCCGTCTGGCAGGAAGTCCACTGCCGTCAGGGGGGCATCGGCCCGGATGCCCCGTAGCACACTGCCCACACACACACACACACGTACTGTATAGTATATGTACTGCCTGTACTGTACAGTATATGTACTGCCTGTACTGTACAGTACATGTACTGCATGTACTGTATAGTATATGTACTGCCTGTACTGTATAGTATATGTACTGCCTGTACAGTATATGTACTGCCTGTACTGTACAGTACATGTACTGCCTGTACTGTACAGTACTGCCTGTACTGTACAGTATATGTACTGCCTGTACTGTATAGTATATGTACTGCATGTACTGTATAGTATATGTACTGCATGTACTGTACAGTATATGTACTGTAGTACACTACAGTAATAATCAGTAACAATAGCAGTACCTCTTGTATCAGGTAGTAAATAAAGTCATAATCAGTAAAAATAGCAGTACATCTTGTATCTTGCAGTAAATAAAGTAATAATCAGTAACAATAGCAGTACATCTTGTATCTTGTAGTAAATAAAGTAATAATCAGTAACAATAGCAGTACATCTTGTATCAGGTAGTAAATAAAGTAATAATCGGTAACAATGGCAGTACATATTGTATCTTGTAGTAAATAAAGTAATAATCGGTAACAATAGCAGTACATATTGTATCTTGTAGTAAATAAAGTAATAATCGGTAACAATAGCAGTACATCTTGCTGGCTGTGTCGTAGCACATGATCTTCTTGTCCAGGCCCACAGACACACACAGCAGGGGGCTGGCTGGGGAGAACACCAGGCTGCTGGCTGGAGCCTTGTGGGAGCCCTCAAACACCTGCAGCTCCTTCTGGGTGTTGGAGTCCCACAGCACCATCCGCCCGCTGTCCGACACGCTGCCCAGCAGGGAGCGCTTCAGCGGGGACAGACGCAGGTCTCTGATTGGCTGCAGGAACACAAAGATGGCCACTCAGAACCACAGACCATATGGAACATGGACACGTCCTCAGTGACGTCACGGTTTTCTGGGGAACGGTTTGGAAGCTGCAGCTGAGCTGGTTCTGCCTGTGAATCCCCACACACTGCCAGCTGGCTGCTCGTTTACATCGCAGGGTCTAGTTGCCTAGGTAACCCTCTCATATATTTCCCAACACAAACGTTTTCAATCATCTGTCAGTCAACGATATCCTTAGCTCCCATTGGTCACCGCAATTCCATCACCTAAAGTGTAGAGAAGTTTATCAGTACGCTAGATATCAGTGCTGTTCCGTTGTCTCTCGTTGCTAGTGTGTCCGGGGCTCAAGTGGCCAACGACCTGCTTCTGATGGCTCTGGTAGCCAGAGGAGAGTTACCTGGGCAACCAGAGGAGAGTTACCTGGGACGCCCCATGGCCAAAGGGCTTGCTGGACAGGTTGGTGGTCAGACTGTGCAGCACCAGGTCTCCACTGGTGGAGCCAGAGGCTATGAAGCTGTCACTGGAGTTGAAGGAGACACATGTCACCTCCTCCTTGTGGTCCTGATTGGGGGGGGCAGAGGTGGTCAGAGGGTGACTGCGGCTGGACATGTAGTGCTGTTGCCATGGAGACCAGCCGGTACCTTGAGGGAGCGGTGGAGTCTCCTGGTCTTCAGGTCCCAGATGTGGACGCTCTGGTCCAGACCTCCACTGACCAGGTACTGAGAGGACATGCTGACAGAGACATGGGTCTGCCTCTTCTGCACACAATATACATATACATATATATACACATACATACATATAATGTCCGGTACATATTGTGACCCAGAGAGTGTATATAATTTATGTTTATGTAGTGCATATCTATGCAGTGCATGTCTATACAATGTATATCTATACAGTGCATGTCTATGTAGTGCATGTCTATGTAGTGCATGTCTATGTAGTGTATATCTATACAGTGTAAGTCTATGTAGTGTATGTCTATGCAGTGCATATCTATACAGTGTATATCTATGTAGTGCATGTCAATACAGTGTACATCTAGGGGCAGGTCAGGGTGCAGTGACTCACGCCTTCCCCCAGCTCCAGCACTGGCACAGCGGACGTCTTCAGACTGCACAGGACCAGCTTGTCTCCAGAGCTGCTGGCGCTGACCAGGTACTGGTCTGGCACGGTTAAGGTCAGTCACACTGGTCCTGCTCTAGCTAGCTGCTAGTCCTGCCTCCTAGCTAGTCACGAGACAGGCTAGCTAGTCCTACCTCCTAGCTAGTCACGAGACAGGTTAGCTAGTCCTGCCTCCTAGCTAGTCACGAGACAGGCTAGCTAGTCCTACCTCCTAGCTAGTCACAAGACAGGCTAGCTAGTCCTGTAACTCAATTAGCCCAGTGTCACATGGCTTTAACATGGGCATGTCTGTCTACCTATCTACCTCTATCTGCTGCTGCTGTGGTTGCCAGGATACTGTTGCTTGTCCAGCACACCTGGGACAGTGGCTGGTTGTTGCTGTGCGGGCTGAACTGGTCCAGGGTCGCCATGGAACCCGAATCCCAAATCTTCACGCAGTCTCCCGATGACACGAGCCGAGTGACATCGTCCATAGTGACTGAAACACACACAATTACATCACTGTACACAGCCTACATCACACACACAGTACACAACTTACACACACACACACACAGTACACAGCCTACATCACACACACACACAGTACACAGCCTACATCACACACACACAGTACACAGCTTACACACACAGTACACAGCCTAAACACACACACACTGTACACAGCCTACACACACACACACAGTCTAAACACACACTGTACACAGCCTACATCACACACACACAGTACACAGCTTACACACACACACTGTACACAGCTTACACACACACACTGTACACAGCCTACAGACACACTGTACACAGCCTACACACACAATGTACACAGCCTACACACACACACACACATTACTGGAGGTGTTGTTCCAGTGGCAGAACAACCTGAATATGACATCAATCGTGAATGTTTTCTGATGAGACTGGATTTTAAACCTAAAGCCACTCTTGTTCCTACATGACCAGCTGTACCTGAAAGATGCTGTTAAACACTATAATAATGCTATTAAACACTATAATGTGCTATTAAACACTATAATAATGCCGTTAAACACTATAATAATGCTGTTAAACACTACAATAATGCTGTTAAACACTATAATTTGCTGCTAACCAGTAGAACAACGCTGGTCAACATCTGACTGAACCCAGGCAGCTACTGTTACGTTACTGTAGGCTAGCTGCGTTAGCGGCAGCTAGCTGAAGAAGTTGGTAGAGCAAGACGAAACAATGCTGAACTTTAATAAAGTGGTTTCAAACTAGTTATAGACAGCAGCATATGCTCTGTGTGTGAGACGTACCGTTGTGAGGACTATAAAATATAAGAAACAAGAAGCCCCGTTAGCTTCGTGCTGCAGACAGCAGAGGAAACCGCCACTACGGCGCCTGGCAAGGACAAAAACCCTGCGCCTCATATTCAACCAGCAGGAGGAGCTAGTGGAGACGGCCTGCTGCACCCATACAACTATATACAGGCTGCACGACGCCCATACAACTATATACAGGCTGTACGACGCCCATACAACTATATACAGGCTGCACGACGCCCATACAACTATATGCAGGCTGCACGACGCCCATACAACTATATACAGGCTGCACGACGCCCATACAACTATATACAGGCTGCACGACGCCCATACAACTATATACAGGCTGTATGACGCCCATACAACTATATACAGGCTGCATGACGGGGTTGGGTGGGTGTACTGCGGCATAATGAGGAAAACATCACAAGCAGTGTTGGACTAAGGAAGAAGCACTATTCAGGTGAGAAGGAAAGCAAGTATTTCAGAACTATAGCAGCAAATGAAGATATTAATGACATTTCTATATGTTACAAGTTAAGATGACAAACCAATGTTAGAAACAACGAGTTGATATAGTGTTAATATACGAGTTAAACGTACACAGCGCATTTGGCAGTGGACATCGACCAACACTCCAGTACAGGGGGGGGCGGTAGTGAGCCCAAGTGCTCTTTAACCGGCACAGCGGATACTATGGTGTGGTTGTGTTCATATATAGAATATATAGAATTCTATGGTTCATCCTGCCAAGCCCAGCGGTAGTGCCAGCCCTACGCTATGCCCATGCCCATGCCCAGAGGCGCATGGGCGTTGGCACAAGCGAGACGCATTAGAGGCGGTGGCTGCACGACGCAAGACACCACTGGAATGCCGAGAAAAGACAGACAGGTTGGTTGTATCCGCTAACAGCAGTGCAAACATATGAGCTGTATTTACAGTTCGTTATGTTCTGCACATGTGATACATTACGTTGAATGTATAATTGCTCATTCATGCTGTTTATCGACACCTGTTGCTTCCTAACCGTCATGGAAGGCTCTGTGGCCCTTTGAGACTGTAATGCGATTAAGGGCTATCAAAATAAACTTGACAATACATGACAATGTCTATAGGAATCTATGGCCAGACAGATCAATTTGTGTCTTATTTTCTCGTTTGATTTGACTGTAGTGTTCAGTTTAGTTTTAGATGGTCGATTAGAGTAGCGCATTAGTAGGTGGTTTTGGTTGACTCCCTTATCCCTCAAATAGAGTGGGTTCGATCCCTGATGTGTCCATTCTTAACAAGTGTCAAACCCATACCTGTGCTCCACCGTGGCCTGTGTCACACACTAGTGGTCAAAACATAATTGTCTGCCATGTTTCATTTGTATCAGCTGGCACTTCCAGTCCCTGGCAGCAGGTGTGATGGGCTTCTGTTCTAAAGATGAGGAAATGGTTACAAAGAGGAGAATGCCTTTCAAATCTGTCCTCCTCACGTGCCACATGAAACACACATTGTGTACCAAAACATGATCTGTAGCCAAAGTACACTTCTATAGTCAGTCCATCTTGTTAACAGTGTGAGCACTTATCAAAGATCGCCGATCTTTTGCCTGCAGAACATCCCCCTTCACCAACATGTCGCTTGTGCTATGACGCCCCTAGTGGCCACTCACAATACAATATTTCAGTTTACTTTGACCTCTTCCTGGAGGACAGCGGGAGGGTTGAGGACGCATACGGGCTTGTTGGGGATGGAAGCCGCAGTCGACCTCCTCTGAACCAATGAAGTATTCAAATGTTAATTACACTTAGATTTTTTTTGTTGTTGCTAAGATATCAATGTGGAGGATCAATTAGCCTGCTGGTATCCTCCATGTGTAGCCTCCACGTTCATAACGAGCACAGGTGTCTGGTTCCAGGTGAAACAGGAAGCTGCCCCCCCCCCGGCCTGCCCAGTGGCCCGGGACAGGAACGGCATGGTCACGATATCGGTGCACGCCAAGCCTGGCTCCAAACACAACGCCATCACAGGTGGGCACTGCACAGCGTGTACAGGACAGACCATAATAAGGCAGACAGTGCTATTGTCCGTGTCCCCCTCCAGACGTGTCAGCTGAAGCCGTTGGTGTTGCCATAGCAGCACCGCCAACAGACGGAGAGGCCAACACAGCGCTGGTCCGGTTCATGGCCCAGGTCCTGGGCCTGCGGAGGTCTGACGTGGCGCTGCAGAAGGTGAGGTCCCAGTGTCCCCCTTGTCTGAGGTGTAGTACAAGACAGCACTAACATGGTCCTACAGTGCAGTTGAGGACCACTGACTCCTTCTCCTCAGGGCTCCAGGTCCAGGGAGAAGCTCCTGTCAGTGGGAGGTTCTTCTACGCCAGAAGAGGTTCTGGAGAAGCTGCGTCAAGCAGTTGGCTGACTGTTAAGATGTAATAAATTCAAACTTGAAATCAAATGCAGAATCATCAAGTCTCCTCTTCACATCTGTAGGGAAGCTGTGAGATCACAGTACAACTCCACAACACTAGAGGCAGCATCAACACTTCATGACTCCCCAGCACTAGGGAATAGTGCTAATCAAGGGACTGGAGTATTAACCCCCACGTTTATACTGAAAGATTTAGTTCTGTTGAGTGTCAATGCCTTTCAACCACCTTGTTGTACATCTGTACAACCTGCCGCAGCTGGTGCGTTGGCTCAGTTTGACCCAGGGGCCCAGCAGGAAGGTTAAGCAAGGTATCTCACGCCAAGAAAATGTTTTGTGTAACATGAGACTTATGCTTTAGATGGCATTTAGTTTACAGCTAAATTAACATTTATGGTCCAGTAAAGTTCCCTTAAACCTTTTTAAAATTGGAAGACATACTTGATGCTACATTACTGCAGAACAGTAAATATTTAGCACTCAAAGACCACCAATTAAGTGTATTCAGAGTCCAATAAGGATAACCGAGGGAAAAGTGTGTTCCAAAATGTTTTATTAAACAAAGTTCAGGTGCTTGATGCTTTATTGCTGTCAAGGTTCAGTCCAGCAGGGGGGGTGCGCCCAGATAAAGTCCTGCAGAAAAGAAACATTACACAATATAGAACCAGCATACAATACCTCTGATATTCCTTTCCTTCAATCACATGTTGACAGTTTTATCTGCATTTACTTGCACTTTCAAATTAAGCTAAAATGAACATTGATAAACAGAATCAACATGGGCAGAACCGAATGTCTTAAGCACTGCCTGCTCCATAGCGCAAGCAACGTCAATAGGTCATCAAAACCTTAACAGCTAATGTAGGACATGCTTCATGCGTCAGAAGTCACATCAGTCTACACGTTCGTAACCAGGCAACAGATGCGTGTCTGGGAGTTACAGGGTCTGACAGGAACATTCCAGCAAACACGGGAAAGAATCCCAGCTTGATCTTCCTGTATTATCAATGACCTGGCGACCGCACGCCATAGACACTTTCGATACAGGACACCACCACTACGCACTGTCACTTACCGGAAAAGGGCAGGAGGTTTAGCTCCACCCGGCTATGGGAGACAGCTGGCAGCAGGGCAGAGCGGAACCAACAGCCATAGGCTAGGAAGGAACCATGGTGTCAGATGACACTGATGTGGAGACAGTCTGGGCCTCCTGCACAAACAACACCTGGTTCAGCTAAAGGCCCAACACACACACACAACACCTGGGGCTGGGAGACAGCATGTCTGGGAGTTACAGGGTCTGACAGGAACATTCCAGCAAACACGGGAAAGAATCCCAGCTTCATCTTCCTGTATTATCAATGACCTGGCGACCGCACGCCATAGACACTTTCGATACAGGACAGACATGAGAACATTATACAGGCAACACTGGGTGGACACTTACATAATATGTGAGCCTTACAAAGCACGTCTGCACCTCAGCTCTACACTGGTGTTGAGCGGAAACCATGGCCACGCACTGTGTGAGTGCAGCCGACTCCTCTAGACCCTTCAGTAGCTCACCTGTACATGAACCATTGGTGCAGACTACGCTTCATGCACAATGCCTGGCAAGACGTGGCTGTACCAGGATTGTCCTTTTAGTCAAAAGGAGACTGCTGTAGTTCTGCACAGCAGACAGTCCGCACTGGGTAAGATATCAAACAGTACACCATACTGAGACGATGCCAGCATGGTTAGTCCCTGGGAGGATTTGGTCTCGGCTCACATCCAGCACGTGTTGTCATGTATAGAAGCACCGTCAAGCTAAAGGCTACACGCTAGTATGGTCAGTCGCATGCTAGTGAGAACAGTGTAGTGCACGGGCCCGTCAGCCACACAGCGCTCCACCCTCACTAAGACAAACCTTCCGCACAGTGTGGATGTACAACATAGTTAGGCGTTTCCTAGCAGAAGCACTGTGAGAATACGACCCCAAGAGAAGAGGATTAAGGAGGATGGTGTCTGGTGAGGTACGGCTGCTGATAGCTACTCACCCAAGCTGGAGACGAAGAGGCAACGACACGTCCGGTGGAAGCTTATATAAGCGACAGCGGCTCCTAGCGGCTGGAGACACAGACGCATAGACTGACCAATAGGCAAAATGCCCCTGCCCCCATGAACATGGTCTTGTTTTCCTTCAGGTTTGTGTTCTTGAGAAACTTTCTAAACTCTCACTTCAAACCAGAGATAATGCTGCCAGGAATCACGTGACTCGCCAGCTCGCACCTGGGCACCCATCTATAAGTGGGTGCTGTGAACGCAGATGTGAAATAAGAGCCTGCAATACGTGGGCAAAGTAACGCGTCCCAGCCATGGTCCTAGCGGTCCTAGCCCTAGTAAGAGTTTCGAATCATGGCAGGATATGCATACCCTAGAAAACATTTAGTCTCCCTATTTATGTTAATATAGTTGCTAATAAGATAAAAAAAAAATGCTGTTAATGTTATAAAAAAAACATGAGTAAATTGCAAATTACTTTTCGTCTAACATGACAGCCTCCTCTACCGTTTGTCCTTCATGGTGTCCCGGGTTGTTTGGTCGCTCTCTGCTGGTTTGTCCCGTGAAGAGCCTACTACTCGCTTCAGTTTAACTTGACCAACTACGTTCTGTGCGTGTAATAATAACCTTTATGACACATTCTGTAATTAACCAACCTTCTGGTGTGTAGGGTAGCTTTCACCAGAACAAGACATGCTATGCTGCCTTCACAGTTGCATCGTTATGCTAAATACCAGTTTCCCATTGTGAGTGAATCAATGTGCATCTGTTACTGCAGCCTTGTCTGACACAATACGGCTGGTTTTTAATTTAGTTGCAGGTACCAAACACAGATCTTAAATATAGCCTGCACGGGAAATTGTAAATGCATTCACACTAAACTAACGTGGGCATTACAAAGAATTAACATTGCACTTTTATTTCATATATGAGATTAAGCACTTGTTTACGTAAAAGTTCACATTTTCAAGTTCAAATCAAACATGTTAACCTCAGTTTGACAAATCTGAACTACCTGAGACCAGGCATCCATTACTGGCTTCACACAAAAACTGTACATAAACTGGATCTTAGAATAAAAACTTTTTTTTTTTTTAAAGTCAATTTTATTTAAAAACAGTTATTTTAAATACCAGAACAATTACAAAAATTAACCCAGCTGGTTGCTATGTCAACCATCCCAGCTCAGAGGTGGAACATCACTGGACCCCCAGAGAGTCATTGGCCAGGTTGACCCGACAAATTGGACATGTGACATCTTCCTGTTGGCAAATCAGAACTAGTTAAACTGTTACGATGGCTGCAGTCAGTTACACATAATGAATGTACAAGTGAGAGTTATTTACATACAAATGCTACCAATGAGCATGTGCCACAGTTCCCTGAAGTAACTGTAGCAGCCTTCCTAACCCTGTGGTAGGGGGTTAGTACACCAGTAACTAACTAGGACACTAGACTGACCCTCTGACTGGCAGCTGGGCATGGCTCACCTCTAGCATGAGAACAGCTAAGGCCCTGGCAGAGACAATGGAACATCACTGATATTCAGGGCGATGACAGACGAATTAAGGGCTGACAATGCCAAGTGGGCCGAGATAAACTAGTCTCAACGTCAGGTGACGTACTTGAGGTGACCAGGAGCTACGAATATCGTTGACTGAAACATTTAAATATATGAGATGGATACCTAGGCAACACTAACCCTATACAAACCCCCAAGTCCAAAAGGTTGGGACAGTATTGGAAATGTTAATAAAAGCAAATGAGTGACAGGTGGTTACCTTGAACCAGCGGTCGATGCATTGGACATGATAGTCATGGAAACAAGGTAAAATCCGTAGCTCCTCCCCCTCGATGTAATCACAGAAACAGATCCGACACCTGTCAATCATGGAGAGGTGGGTTTACAGGGGTTACTGACAGACAGACAGGCAGACATACAGGCAGAGAGAGACTGACTGGGTGTGTCCTGCACTGTGAGACAGGTACATCCTGGTGGGAAACATCTGGATCTGAGCTTTAGTCAGCAGCTGTCTGGAGACAACGGCACCCTGATGCTCCTCCAACCGCAGTAGAGCCTGCACACACACACACACACACACACAGTGAGCTACAGCTTCCACACTAGTGGTAATAAATGGGCACCAATAAACACAGACCTCATAGTCGTCTCCAGGGAAACCATCAAACAACCCCTGTATTGCTCTGTCCTGCCGGGTCCTTCGACCCCGCCCCCTTCCTCTGCGGTGACCAATCAGACCTAAGGAGCAGCAGTACACAGCTTAGTGTGGAGCCCAGCAGGAGAGCTGGGGCTCCCAGCCCTCTGTTGCTAGGCAGGTTTGCATAACGCATTACAGAAGGAACCACAGGAATAAGAAAAACCTGAAGCACGTAAAATTCACTCTAGAAGCAACACATACTTAGTAGTAATAGTACACCACAGGGTAACTGTACTGTACCTTCCTGCACAATATTACACCACAGGGTAACTCTACTGTACCTTCCTGCACAATATTACACCACAGGGTAACTCTACTGTACCTTCCTGCACAATATTACACCACAGGGTAACTCTACTGTACCTTCCTGCACAATAGTACACCACAGGGTAATAGTACACCACAGGGTAACTCTACTGTACCTTCCTGCACAATAGTACACCACAGGGTAACTCTACTGTACCTTCCTGCACAATAGTACACCACAGGGTAACTG
>JAODUG010025045.1:0-20331 GCA_027564795.1 Aphredoderus sayanus
CATTTACAAATTGCATTTTGTGTTTACTTGTGTTGTCCTTGACTATTGTTTAAATTGGTTTGATGTTCCGAAACAGTTAAGTGTGAAACATGCAAAGGAACAGGAAATGAGGAAGGGGGCAAACACTTTTTCACACCACTGTATATAGTGTGACTGACAATGATTCTGTGGTTTGTGACGTAGCCAGTGGCGACTAGTTGGCTGACTGACTCAAAATATTAAGAAATGCATACTCAAATGTCTGTGCGTGCATACAGGGTTGAAGAGGGCAGTAGTCTGGGAGACAGTGCCAGTATGTTCAGAACAGACCAACAAAGATTCTATCAAGACCTGCTGGTAATCACCTTCTCTACCATCTCCTTTTTTTTCACCATAATTGATGCAAAAGAAATTTTCTAAAACCATTTTCTCTTACCCCTGCGCAGGGTCAGGTGAGCAGTCGTCTGCAGGAGTCGGGAGATGAGGAGCAGTCCTCAAGGACTTGTCTTCTTCCTGACGGATGCCCTGTCTCTTCCTGCGATCCTGTTACTGCTACCTTTCAGCCTGGTTCTGCAGGTTCTCTGGAGCATTCATGTATTCTGGACAATTGTGTAGCGCTTCAGGAGGCTACTTTAGGACCTCCAGAGAGTTCTGGGGTTCTGGAGGGTTCTGGAGGTCGGTGGACGTCTGCGGGAGACCTGGAGGGTTCTGCGGGAGGTGGGAGCAGTTCTTTGGGAGTTCAACAGGGTTCTCCAGCTGGTGGGAAGAGTCCTGCAGGAGTCTTGGAGGCTCCTGAAGGAGGTCGGAGGGTTTCTGCAGGAGGCCTGGTCCATCGTGAAGGAGGTCGGAGGAGTTCTGGCAGTTGTCAGGAGACTTCTGGAGAGGCTGTGATCAGTGCCACCCTGAGGCAGCTGCAGCAGCTGGGTGTCCATGTAGACCCAGTGTGGCCCAATAAAACCAACACCAGCACTCTGGAGAGCACCAGGTAATGAAGTGACTATAGAGTACTGAGTAACCAGACTGACCTAGTCCAGAACAGTCCTGGGCTCACTCTCCGATTCTGGCAGTGCAAGGAAATCTCGACCTAAATCCTTAGTTGTAGGTTTTGTTTTTTTTTTGTTCAATTTGAATATTTTTCTGATGCATATCAGCACATTAAATTAAATGCAGCCAAATATTTTAACCAAGGGCTTAGCCATAAGGGTTAACCCTTATGCTGTCCTCCGGGTCAAAATTACCCAAATCACTACTACATGGACTACATGGACTCTTTGTGGCAGATAGAAGGTGCTAAATATAACTCTACAACTTACACAACAAGGTGAGTTTGAAACCAACATGAGTGTTATTTAGGCACAAAACAAAGGCATAAAGAAATGATGAATAAAGAAATGCATACATGCCGCAATGCCAATTTAAAAACGCACAAAATCATACACAATCAGATGGTGCCCTCTGGTGGCATAATTTGATATGATTAAGCAAAATGGGAGGGTTAAAGCAAATGGGATTGAGCCATAGTACTGGTTGTTACAAATGACTAATTATTCTGTATTCGGTATTACAATACCTAACTAACATTCATTGTTTTGTTTAGCACGCTGGCCCGGATGAGCCCAGAAGCAGTCCTGTCCAGGCTAAGCCTTGCCGGGCCTAGCACCACAGATTATACAACATGCTCCGCTTATATGAGCGGTGCGATGCTTCCGTCATGCTCTGCTGATCTCAGCTTGGAGGCCAACGCCATTGCCCGGAGATACTTACCTGATGCCCATCAGCCCCGTCCTCCAGGCAACATCCTGTCTCCTAGTAACATGTCTCTGGCCACTCGGGCCTACATGAGGAGGTATGGCCTACTTGAGGAGAAGGAGGATGAAGAGGACACTGTGCAGGATATTGTCTCTTTGCATAGACAGCCACTCCTTCCTCAGAGCCAGCTCATCCGTGACCTGAAACCCAAGATGGAACTGCTGGTTAGACCTAGTAGGACCAGTCGGGACAACAAGGAGAACTATGGCTACAAGCGGCCAGTAGGGGGGGACAGTGAGCTGACAGAGAGGACTGTGGGAAACTTTCTGGACCTGAGTCGTCTCAGACAGTTGCCTAAACTCTTCTGACAAGACAAACTCAACACTTGAACACATTTTTGGAGTTTGCTCAATTTTTTATACTTGAAGATGCTGTTGGCATTTGATGCCAAGGGTGTGTCTGATGGAGCTCCTAGTTTGACCAGTAAGACCTGTCTGATTGGCAAGACCTGTCTGACAGGCCCTCCAGCAGTTGCTCTCCTGAGGTGTTGCTATGACATCATCAGTGCTGTGTGATATTTGATTTCTGATGGAATATATTTTATGGCTTTTTGTATATTTATGATTTCTTCAATAAATACAGGATGAAAATAATTTAGTCTGTATTTAGATCTGTCACAAAATTAGATGTGCAATTTAAGAATTTTCTGAAAGTCATCAGGTGATTTTTGAATAAGGAGAAAGTTGAACCTATTTTGTTAACCCAACAAATGCTGGTATATTTTAAATGTAGCATTTCACCAGTAGTACAATATTACAATTGTGCTAAAAACATTTACCCGGGTCAAAGATATTGATTGATATAAATGTACATTAATCCTATGGGTGAATATTTTAACCCCCCTCTAGTTACTATAGTAGTTTATGTTCCTACAATAGGAGGAACTATTTCTACACTAAGATCATATGTAAGTGAAACATGACCAATTTCAGTAGATTTATTCCTAGCCATTACTCACTCCGCCTTCAGATTTGATGTCCTCAGGGTCAAAATTACCCATCACTAGCTCTTTGTGGCAGATAGAAGAAACCTAATTCTACAGCTTACAGACATGATATGCACTGCTGGCACAACAAGGTGTGACTTTGAAACCCAAGGACAACAGGAGGGTTAAAAGAAACATAAAACAACACAAATACCTAAAGAAATAGATACACACAGCAATGACAATAAAAATAACCAGACAATCATACACAATCAGATGGTGCCACCTGGTGGTTAAAGTATGTTTTAAGGACATCACAAGGGTTAAATTGGTCCAGTGGAAATAATACTCAAATTTGTTGGATGTTTGTACCGTTTGTCATGTATTTATTGTTTTTATACAGTATTTATTGTGTGTATAATATACACAGTATATGCATGCATGTAGTATATGCATGCATATACTACAAAAATACTAACGAGATGAGCAGCTAGTAATCAACTCAAAAGGAGGTCACAGACATCATCTTTGTTCTCCAGGTGTTTGAGTTTGATACTATAAAAGAGACTATATCAGTACATTTTCACTTTGCCAAACAGCTGCTGTCTATATGATAATAAAAACAAAAATATATCATAATGTGACCACCTACTGAGTATCTGTGTGTATTTGCATGCCTGTTACTATGGTACTGTACTCCATCAATCTTTGTGGATATGTGGATCTGTAAACAATCTGTAATCTAAAGGAGTCTAAAGGAGAAACGTCAAGCAATGGGTCTGGCAGATCTGCCAGCCTGCCTGGTACTGAAAATATACTACCTTCATGAATCGTCTCTATCTGCTACCTAAGAAAATATGTAAAGCTTATGTATTGCAGGAATGCTGGAGTCTGATTCTGATGGCAAAATACTGTACATCTCAAATGCCTTCCATAAGTTCTTTAGAGGTTTGTACTGTAAACAACACAATAACAAAACACTGATGCCTAAGTCCCACCTGCACCTCAATACTTACTGTACTCAATGTAAAGCAGGGCATGCACTGTACGATCCAATCAGCTGACCCGACCTTAGTGCATGATCATAGCAGTGCTCACACTCTGCTACTCGTTACTGGCAGAAATTGTTGTTGGGACTGTTTTCATGTAGATTTAGGACACATTTGTGGAATGTATGGCTTGTTAAGTTTAACACATTCACATTTTCCCATTCAAATACAATTCAACAAACAAACAAAAAAACTTGTTTCGGTAGTTAAGTTACTCTTAAAGCTTTTTGTTTAAATGCAAATCCAATGTGTATATTTAGGATTTCTTTAATAAATAGAGGATGAAAATGATGATGTTATGCTATGGCTGGTCTAGTTTTTACTAGTATGAACAGGTCTAGTTATTGCTAACTATTAGTATTTGAATGTATGTGTAGATGTACATATTGATAATTGCAGTTCAGGTCTGAACAGGTAAATATTTGTAATAAATGTGCTGAAATTGGTAAGTGTACTGATTTTAAGTGAAAAACAAAGTGTAAACAGTAATGATTCATACATGTTATCTCCTGTTGTAGAAACAGAGACTAGTAGAAACAAAAATAATTGACTTTTTTTTTAAAGTAGCAGTTCTCCCATGGCATTAATGAATGAATCAATCGATATCTCAAAGGTTGAGCTAAGTAAATGTTTCCCATCATGCAGCAAAGGACACTGACCTCGTGTTCAATGACTCAAAGGATTCTGTAACAAGAGAAGAAAAATGCTCCACCGGTAAGTTTGTGTTTTTAGAATCATTTACATTTAAGAATATCTTTTCTGTATATATTGGTAATAGTATTAGTACAGTACATATGTATGAATAGTAGAACTTGTACAAAAGTGCTATACATATATATATTGGCCTAGTTGAAAAAAGGTGATTGCAGCAGGCCTTTCTTAATTTGTTGAATAATTTTGTTATGTGTTTTGTTATGTATTTGTCTTATTTGTTTTTTATTGTGTGTGTGTTTAATTTACACACACAATGTATTTATAAACACGTTATTTTGTTGTTCTATCTGGTGTGAAGGTGTGAATTGATATTAATCTGGATAATGTACTGTTGTGGTTTGGGATTAAGTTACATATAGTCCAAATTAAATTATAGTGTTTGTTGCAACGGTTTACATTTCCAGTGTATACATATGCAAATTAAGTTTGTTTGTAGCTACACACTACTCCTTTAAGTATAGGCAGACATACAGTATGTATACAGCCCTTCAATTAGCCTTCACAGGCGCATGGTTTAAACAGAAATGGACACCCTCCAACCGCGTAAACTTCAGTTTAGCACTGCTCCTTCCCCACAGGCTGCTTCTGATCCTGGGCCTGGTTTCAGGCTCTCTGGCGGTTGACATCTGCAATGCCAAACCCAGAGAACTGGCACTGGAACCACGCTGTGTCTACCGCAGCCCTGAGCATGAGGAGGACCCCAACCAAACCCCGAAACCAGAGCGTATCCCTGAGTCCACCAATCCACGAGTCTTGGAGCTTTCAAAGGCCAACAGCCGCTTTGCCTTGTCGCTATACCAGGAGCTGTCCAGGAACCGACCTGAAAATGGTAACATCTTCATGTCTCCCATCAGCATCTCCACTGCCTTTGCTATGACCAAGCTAGGAGCCTGCAACCAGACACTTGAGCAGATCATGAAGGTATATGGCACAGTATGTCATAGTGTATATGTGTAACTCTTCTGGGTGATGCTGTAGTCCCAAACCATTCAAATATTGACTAGCATACTACAGTATAGATCTCATTAGCTTGTCTCATTGTCATTTATTAAAATAAGAAGGGAATGCATGTTGACTGTGGGCAGGTACTAAAATATAGCTGTACAGTAATGCTCAGCTACTTGTCAATTCAGGAACAGGTTGTCACATGAACAGTAATCAGCATCTTTGTTCTTCAGGTGTTCGAGTTTGACACCATAAAAGAAAAAACATCTGACCAGGTACATTTTTTCTTTGCCAAACTCAACTGTCGTCTTTATCGTAAGAAAGACAAGAGCACAGAGTTGGTGTCTGCCAACCGGCTATTTGGGGAGAAGTCACTGGTGTTCAACCAAACCTATCAGAATATCAGCGAAGTGGTCTATGGAGCCAAACTGCTACCACTCAATTTCAAGGTCAGAACCCCATTACGCAGACCTTGTTGCATAAAGTGGCCACAGATGTTTAAACTAGGAAAAACAATCTGGTTTTGTGTCCTAGGTGAAGCCAGAGCTGGCCCGAGTCACCATAAACCAATGGATCGCCAACAAGACTGAGAATCGCATCCAGGACACACTGCCAGAGGGGGCACTGGACTCCGATACTATCCTGGTCTTGGTCAACACCATTTACTTCAAGGTAGCTTACTTTAAGAGTTAGTTTGGATTATTTGATCTTTCTGAAATTATAAATTTACTACAGTTTAATTTACTAATTATTGCATTGCTCTTGCACTCAATGGCTAGATATAACATACTATTCCTATTAAAATGTTTAATACGCATCCTTGTGTGTGGGATGTATTGTAGATGTAGGTATAACTACGGTTTAATCTTAAACAACATACTTTGCTTTGAACCAATTATTAATTCATACAAATGTGTCATATGCCGATTATAACTGAACCCAATACTGTATGTTCAAAACACTGCAAGTATTATCCCATATGCAAGTGCTTTCCACATGGTGGTGCTTTGATGTACAGTATGTATACTGTATATACAGTATATTGTGTGTGTGTGTGGGTTTGCATTCATGAATTTTAGTCATATTCATGGTATTAGAAAAGCTTTCAATTTATTTGGCTACATGATTTAAAACAATCATTTCATTACTGTCCACTTTTACGTGCCTGCGAACAAAATGTTTAGTTGTAAGTGTCTCACTGAGTGTCATTCTGGTTGGGTCATGCGATTGGTCATGAGTGCTGTGGTATGTCTACATTTGATGTTCTGATTTGACGGCATGGTTTGATTGGACAGGGTCAGTGGAAGAACAAATTTCTCAAGGACAACGTCTTCATATCTGACTTCAGTGTTGAGCCTGGCACGTCCTGCCAAGTCTCTATGATGTACCAGGAGAACAAGTTCATGTATGGCCATTTCCATGACAATGCGGTTCAGGTGCTGGAGCTGCCTTACCGTGGAAATGATATCACTATGGTGATCATCCTACCGACAAGAGGCACGCCCCTTTCCCTGGTAACTGCATGTGTGTTAGTGGTTGTAGAACGATGTGGTTTCTGGCAATTTGATCGCCCACTGAGTATCTCTGTATAAATGCATACCTGATAGTTCAAAATGTGTTTTTATTACATTTGAATAAAACATCCTTGACTGCCCTTTTTGAGACATGTAAAATGTATTCAACCAAATAACAGAACTTCATCCAACTTCCTGTAAACACTGCCTGTGTGTGTGTGTAGGTTGAGCAGTCTCTGGACCTATCTAAGTTGGTTGGATGGTTTGATACGATGCAAGAGAAGACTGTGTCAGTGCAAATTCCTCGTTTCCGTATTGAGGACAGTTTCAGTTTGAAGGAGAAACTTCAAGCAATGGGTCTGACAGACCTGTTCAGTCCCACAAATGCCAGCCTGCCTGGTATTGAAAATATACAAACTTCATGAATTATTACTATCTACTGCCTTAGAGAAAATATGTAAAGTGTATGTATTGCAGGAATGCTGGAGTCTGATTCTGATGGAAACAGCCTATACATCTCAAATGCCTTCCATAAGGCCTTCATAGAGGTTTGTACTGTAAACAACACAGTAACAAAACACTAATACAAGGAATTAATTGCCAGCCTACCTGTATACATCCTTGAGCAAGCCTCGCCCGTACCTACACCTTAATATTGCTGATTGAGTCACGTTATTTTGTTTAAATATTTTTGTTAAATTGATTAGAAAACAACAGACAGCTTTTTTGGTTAGCGCTGGTTTATATGACAGTGGCTTTTGTTGAACAGATTCACTTTTTGCCACTAACGATGTGTCCTTGGACTCATAATACGATGGCTTTCAACTTTAAGAAACATGGGAGTTCTGGGAGTTTTAGTTGCGGCATATTTTAAGATGATGGAAATTCAGCCATGAAAGCACATGGCTTGTTGTGTTGGCCTAGGAGGTAATTTTGTGTGTCTCTGCCAGGTGAATGAGGAGGGCAGTGAGGCATCTGCTGCTACTGCGGTGGTAGCAGTGGGTCGCTCCATTAACCTGAACAGGGAGGAGTTTGTAGCTGACCGGCCTTTCCTCATGTTCATCAGAGAGAAGAGCATAAACACCTTGTTGTTTATGGGACGCCTGGTCAGCCCTTGTGATGACTGACATGCACACACACGCGTACACACACACAATCACACACATGCACTGTAATGCCACAGCGCTAAATAAATATTCTAACTCATAACTTTTGTTTAACAGAGTTGTTTTTGGTTCAGTCTGGTCAGCAAACACAGCAGAATAGCAGCACACCATTCTATAGCTAGACAACGCACACTGCCACAGTTGTGTAGTTGCTCAGCACCAGGCTAAGATAAATGTCTTGTCCAGCCTGGTTTAGGAGACTGTGGGACAGAGAAGATTCCAGATGTTCATGGTAACACTTAAAGTGCTTTATTTGTGATTCTAGTGGTTGTAGTGAAGTTTCACATTACCTTAATGATTAACTGAAGTGACCTTTGGCCCCACAAGACACATGCAACATAAAATAATTCACACAGAGCTTCATATGTACCTCCAGAATTATTTTTCTACTTACATATATTAGAATAGATTTAAAGAATCAATAAGTATATGTCTAAATTATTTAATTTTACATAGGCATGTTGTGTTCAAGATTATTGGATGTTTATATAGTAAACATTTGTTTCACACAACAAGATAAAAGCAGGACAGAAACTAAAATTAAAGTGTTTCCTAAATCCTTATTTGGCATCTTTAAAAGCAAAATCAGCCTGCCTTGGCTTCTACAGCCTCCAAATGAAGAGGTTTAAACACACCAGAAAGGAGTGGAATGATAGACCAGTCTAAAACAGGCTTGGACTAACCTGGGCCAAGTTTTGTCCCAATTTAGTCCAGGTTGCACTGAGATCATGACAGTCTCGATCCGTTCAGGATTTTGATCCTTGAGCATGTGGAAATGAGGTCAGCGTTCTGCTACGTGAAAGAAAAACAGTCTCTACCTGAACTCCCTGCGTTTAACGCCCTGGGTTAGCCTGAAGAGAGCTGACTACATTGCATAATGGACTGTAATAACGGTTCACAGCTCTGTCAAAGTGTAACATACAAATAATGCTTACAAATGTAAGACTGTTTCACTACCTGACAGTAAAGTTCTTCTGCTGTCAGAATATAAAGATATGAACTCCCCTTCTGCTTGTCCTACATTAGTGATGTCGACAGACACAAGACAGGACAATCTAATTACAATGAGATCGACGTTAGCATTTTGTCCAAATGCAAGTACCGTATTCTGACAGCAGAAGTCACATGCAAGTGTAGAAACGACCAGTTAGACATTTTAGCATTTTTGTTATTTTTACGCAAAAACTATCTGCTTAAATATGCATGAGATTAAATGTATATAGCTTTATCATAGTTTATAAACCCTCTGTCTCCAAGTGCTTGAAGTTGTTGACACCACACATCTCTTCAAGACGTGTCCATTAAAAACAAGTCAACTCACTTAGAAAAATAATTCCCAAGAGCAGAAAAGAGATATCACATCCTGTATGTTGTGTTGTGCTGTGCTGTGCTGGCAGCTGTATTGCGTAGTGATGAGAGGTAACTGTTTTATAGCTTATTGAGGTCTGTGGGTCTGTCTGCAGAGGCAGCCTGTACAAACTACCTTTTAAATGTTTTAGAAAATAAAATCACATCAAGTTCCTAAGTTTTACCTTTAAAAGCTCTGAGCCAAATTCTTCCACCTTTTTGTCATTTTTGTGCAACTGAGCTCTGAAGGCGATTGGATTGTCTCGAGGCAAATATTAAAGTTGTGATCTCTTATCAAACTGGCACGGTACCGAGTTTGGCAAAACCTCCATCAGACAGACTGTGGATAAGATGCATTCTGCACCAGTAATACTAGTACAAAAACCATGTGCACTGAGTTTCGGAGGTGTTAGTGTGTGTGTATGGTGAAGGTAGAGGCGGTTTAAAGCAAACTTATTTCAGTCCTGACTGTTATATCAAGTCTTAATTCTCCTCCTGTGCCTCCACAACATGTCCTCACGCCCGTCTGGCAGCAGCAGGAGTTCAGTCGGGGCCAGTGGTCGACACGGAGGCCTGGGGCCCTTCACCAAATGGGCCCCCTCCTCCGGTGCCTCCTCCAGCCTCTGGCTCCTCCCGACTTGGCTCCTCCTCGTCGTTGGGACCCACGCGGGAGGTGGAGGTGGTCTCGGGCGAGGCGCGCTGCGCCTCCTGCGGAGCACAGCCTGGGTGGTTTTTGCGGAAATGCTGGTTGAGGATGGCCTGGAACGGAAAGCTCTTTCCGCAAACATGGCAGTGGAACGGCTTGTTCCCAGTGTGTTTCCGGATGTGGTATTCCAGCTGGTCTTTCCTGGTGTACTTCTTCCCACAGATACGACAGACAAAGGGCGTGATGCCCATGTGTAGCCGCATGTGGCGGTCCAGGCTGCCCTTCTGGTTGAAGGACTTGCAGCAGTAGATGCAGGTAAGACGGGGGTTGTAGCGGAACCAGCGCTCTCCCACCTGATCCCGCAGGTAGTCCTCATAACCTCCCACTTCAAACGCAGCAGGCTCCTCCCCCTGAAACAAGATGGCCAATCAAAAACAGCCCAATCAACTCAAAAATACTTGACTAGATGGATCACGGCTCTTGAAAACCAACCCTAATATGACATATTATTACGTATTACAGGTTTGATGTATATAACAGTATATCATGTACTTATAGAGGGAACACAGCTTGGTTTGAGAAATAAATGACTAAACACACCAAGACTGCAGTCATGCTACAATGTCCTATTAAATGTTATGAGAAGACAGATTTTGTGTCAGATGATCACGATCTCTAACTAAAAGAAGACTAGATCTCAATGGCGTTTAGGACCTGAGAGCTGGGCTGTCGAGGATCGTCCAATCGGCCTGGAGACTCGCTCTTCGCTCTCTGCCGCTCTGCCAAAACCACCACACTGCCTGTAGGACTAAACCTACACACAGCATCCATGATTAATGCCGCCTCCATCTTCTATACCGATTAGATATAAATGTTTGAACCAGTCTGAAATAGAGCCAGCTGTAGCTAGCTTGGCCCAGTTACAACCAGTCTAATCCACTCACACTCACCTGTCGGTCTCGCTGAAACTGCTGGTTGGCTGGCTGTTCTTGGCCCCGCCTTCACAGACCAGAGAGCTTCGTCCTGATGTGTCAATCATCATGGTTGGTCCCTCCTCCTCTGTGCCTCCTTCCTCCTGCACATCTCCTCCGCCCCCCCAGTCATCTATGCGCTCTGTCTTAATCCGGACCCCCCCCAGCAGTGACTCCTCCTGGCTCCTGCTCCGCTCTGGGTCTGAGGCGGTCTCTACGTACCATTGTCCAGCCCGGTCAATCCTCAGCACTGGTTCCTTCTGCCCCCCCGTGGCCTGAGGGCTCTGCCGGTCCTCCACTGGGCTTTCTGAATCCTCCACCCTCACAGAGGAGGCTCCCCGGGGGCCCAGTAACCGCAGGGCATTTCCTCCCCCTCCTCCTCCTCCCACAGTTCCGCCTTCCCCAAGAGGCTCCAGCTCGGCCAGGCTGATCTTCAGATGGATCTGCTCCAAGATCTGCGTGCAGCGGTCAATGATGTGCTGCATCTGCAGGAAGCTGGCGGCCGTCAGGTAACTGATGATGTCAGCCAGGTGGAGGCGGAGGCGGCCGGTGTAGCAGAAGCCCAACAGCTGCTCGAACACCGAGGGGTTCCTGATGACAGTCAGTGACACTGTGCTCATCTGTCCCAAAGACATGTGGTCTCGGAAGTAGGGCGAGCTGGCCGCTAGAACCACCTTGTGAGCCCGGAAGCTCTGGCCCTGGACATTTACCACAATATCACACAGCCGGCCCTGGACCCTCAGCGCATTCAGGTGGGTCAGAACAGAGTTACTGAAGTCTGGGATGTCCAGCTGGATGCTGCCAGCCCTCTCCATGGTAGCGCCGCCTGGAGAAGAGAGTGCGAGCAAATCAGAATCTGGCAATAGAATCTTAGAAAGACATGAATATGTAGTGACATAACTTACCTGTGTGGAAACCTGCAATGAGTCGAATAGCTGTTGATCCTTCTTAATTCATAACAACAGTTTTGCCCAGCTTAGCTGCATGCTAGCTCTTCATTATGACGTAAATACAGTGAAGACTGCGGCCGGGATCTGCCTCCAGCCTCGGTCCTGGTAGGACGGAAGACCGGTGCGGAGCCTTTTTATAGCCCGACACCCAGGCTCTGCTCCCGGCGGGGAGAGTCTAGTGGGTCGCTAGGAAACTGACATACCGCGGACCCTCGAGCTGAAAAACTGCCGCTTCTCCCATTTCTATTCCGACGAAGAAAATAAAGTTTATATGTAATTTAGGGCTCGCTACTTCGCCGAGCTCATCTTCCTTTTCACAGCAGAAGGGCCAAGCAAGTCTGCAGGAAAACGAATGGCATGATGGGAAATTGAGTTTTCCGCCGTACGAGGAACGTAAACGGAGTGTGTAGATATGTTGGTTACGACATCATTTCCCAAAAGGGGGCTTAATAGTTACAGTTTATGGTGTGTGCGTAAGGTAGGCTACGCGCGCGCGTGTGCGTGTGTGTGTGTATGATATATGTATTAGCCTATGTATGTAGGCTAATGTATAGGCTTTACGATACAGCTATTGATATTTATAGATATAAATATATTGTTGTTTTATATTAATATTTATATTTTGCATTATGTTTGTTCTCAATAAACCCCTTATTTACCATGACGTTTTTACAGTATGTGTTACTTACACATCAGTCCTGTGCCCTTTTATTTGAAGAGGGATACTGCTTAACAGTGAAACAGCCATACATCTAACAGGATACCACAATATTGCAGCTATGGTAGCATTATTTTTAGGGTCTAAATTAAAATATAATAAATGTGCTAGATCTACTCATGCAGTTGTTGTGTTTATATGTCTATTTTGTTGAGCATCATAGTTGGAACCGTTAAAATTTCAAATAGCCTACAAATACCCACTATTTATGTTGAGATTACAAATATGTAAGTTCATAAACATTGTACAGTGCATATAGCAACTCTGAATATGGTGACTGGATGGGTTGATGTTGTTTCTACTGCTGTAAGGATTTACACCCATTAAATGAATTTACCTGTTGGCAAATGCAGCAACAAGAAAACAACAAGACTTCTAAAATACATGGTGATGTTTCCCAAAACACTGACGTTCAAATTGTACGATAAATGATTGATCTCTAATTGACAAATCCTTAGTGGTTCAGACCACACCACACAATAACATCCCAGTCTCAAGTATCCTTGTTCAATGTGGGTGACAGAGCTTCTGAGGGAGCACCATATGGCTCCACATTCCCCTTATGGTTGAAATCAGCATTACATAAACATGTTATATGAATCTGATTCACTCCAAAGCTGATTTCAGAGCAGCTTTCTCTTCTCTACTCCTCCCCCTACAGCCCTCCTAGGCTCAGGATATCCACCCCTTCTCTAGAACACGTGCACAAATGTGTTTTAAGCAAAGACAATGATCTGTATATACATGTTTTCAATTCTGAGAGTTGAGGGTCCGAAGTAAACCAAAGTGGAGTCTGCATCTAACGCTAAAAGGTCTACCAGAGTAGCATTGAAACCAGATCCTTGTTTTGGTAAAAGTGGCAATAGTTTGTATTTTACACATCAAGTGGTAATATACATTTCTCAATAAATACAACTGTCCCATTCTATACCAACTTTTATTAAGAGCAAAACATTCTCCAAACACATTCACAAACTACATTGTGCAAAGGGGATTTGCAGAAAGCGCAGATTGACAGCTAGACCTAATCTTTAACCTTCCTGTTGTTTAATAAATCTGTCCATTTATTTATCTTCATGTTGTTGAGTATACACACATGAAGCTGCCTCTGCACTCACACAAACTCCATGGAATATCTGATATATTAAATATGAACAGGAACACAACAGGAAGGTTATACAGTATGCAGTAAGTCTGTTCACATAGTTTGATTTCTTTAAAAAAGCCTCACTAAAAGTGAAAGGTGACACAAACTACTATATTTACAATTCATAAAAAGTATTCATTTATCAGTCAGAAAAACAATCAAATATAAATTATTATTGCAACTATACTGTTTCCTATCTTATTCCAATACAACTGACAGAAAAAGGTATAAAATACATTCTCACCCACAGAGCAAAACACATCTCTATCTTTTCAATGTTAACTTCTTGACATACAGGTTTCGTTAATTGTATACCTTAAGTATTTCCATACTAACACAGAAGGACAGGTGTCCAATCACAGACAGATAGAAAAGCAAGACAAACACTACTCAGACCCTCTCTGTCCTTTTGGAGGTGTATAGCTACTGTGCACCAGCAATGGCTGATTAGAATTGAAACTTGCGGATTTCCACAGTTGTCTGCAGATGTAACTTTCAATCAGTCAACACCAGGTGCTTCCTTTTGAAAGTGGTTTCTGAAAAACGTGGAGAAAAACATCTCCAGGTATAGGTGTCTCCACAGCTCTTTAAGCCTGACAGACAAAATTGTCTATGTGGTTTTCATCGTAGGCCTATGTGGAGGCTACGACTCATATCACCTAACATATTACAAACATAATTTAACTGTTTAGGAGGAGGTGATATTCCCAGAAGATACAACAGTTTCTCTCGGTGAATATTCTGCTTCGTCCTTGTTGGGGTGAGATGAGTTGTCAGACTTGCTCCGGCTAAATTCAGCTCCCATGATTGGACCGGAAAGCTTCCCCACCGGACGGAGGCAGGACACGCAGCAGAGTATCGTCTTGAGGAAGGCTCTTCGCATCTCGTTGCTGGTGAGTGTGTAAATTAGAGGGTTCATGGCAGAGTTGAGGACCGCTAATGCCAGGAACCACTCTGCCTTGTAGAGGATTTGGCACATCCTGATCTCGCAGGCCACGTCGAGGAGGAGGAGGATGAAGAGCGGAGCCCAGCACGCAATAAAGCAGCTCAGGACGATTATGACTGTCTTCAGGAGCGCCAGAGATTTCTCTGAGCTTTTGCTATTGGTGCCAGCGCTCCCCCGGCAGTTGGTAACTTTACGGAAGACCAGTTTGCGGCTGCGTGTGCGAACTAGGGCATATATCCGAGCGTAGAGGACCACAATAGCCAGTAGGATGATGCTGAACACGGTGGTGCAGAAGAGGATGTAGGTCTTATGGTAGAGCGGCAGCACGGTGGAACATCTGTTCATGTTCTCGATACAGTTCCAGCCAATCAAAGGCAGGCCGCCAAGAACCGCTGCCACCATCCACACAGCGCTGATTAGCAGGAACACGCGGCACGTCTTGCCGTTGTTGTGCAGCTTCATCTGGAGCATGGTCAGGTGTCGCTCGATAGCGATGGCCAGCAGGCTGAAAACGGACGCTGCCAATGCCACGAACATGCTGCCTTCCCTGAGGAACCACTGCGTGGGCGTCAGGCGGTATGTGTTGGCTCCTGACAGCAGGATGTTGGCGGTGTAAACAACACCCGCAAGCAGGTCCGACAGAGCCAGGTTACCTATGAAGTAATACATGGGCTTATGAAACTTCTTGGTTCTCCAGATGGTCAGCAGGACGAGAATGTTCTCCAGGATGATGAAACAACACACGATGATGAAAACCACCGAGTCAGCCTTCAGCCCGGAGTCCTGCTCCACTCTGCGGAATTTGCCGGTGTAGTTGTAATGTCTGGCTATTAGGTCAGAATGAACGGGCTCGGCCATGGCCGGCAGTCTAAAGAGAGGCCGTCAGGGGGCGGTGGCGGGCCGCTGCACGAGGCAAGGAGGGCAGTGGGAGAGTGAGCATCTCACATCAACTTGGAACCGTCGGGGCGCGGGGATAAACGGGGTATTGGTTCATGGTCCTGTTGGAGAATCGTTACCACAAGTGATTACATTATTATTTGCACAATTATTATTTAGATTTACAGTAGGCCTACATACACTATAATTGGCTATAGCAAACCCCTGGCTATTTCATAACTGACTAAATCATACCCATTTATCATACCATACGTACTGTAAGGTGTTGTAACATCTGAAATTACCCTCTGGGACAACGTTTAGTCGCATACTAACTTTAGATTTAGATAATTATTAGTGTCTTGGTTTTGTCAGTATATGCTAAGTTATTAATGATAATTATATGTTGTTATGATGACGATGTAAGATAAATGACATGATGCTATGTGACAGACTAACGTGAGAACACAGGCTAAACGAGTTAAACTCAAAATGTAATCTATAACTCCGTTCTTAAACCTGTTTTAGTTTAGGATAACTTTTAAACTTCATGTTAAAACGATGAAAACAGTTCAAACAACATTCCATATTATAGTAAAAGTATTGGTTTGCATTAGTAAAATAACATATAAACAAATCCTTACCACAGAAAAAGTAGGTTGTGATATACTCATTAATGTCACAAAAAAAGAAGAAGAAAAAGAAGAGAAGAGAAGAGAAAGAATAGTATAAAAAGAATAAAAAGAAGAGAAAACCACCTAAAAAGACAAATATGCTCTTGAGGATTTTGGGATCTGCTGCAAGAGCTGTTATGGAACTGAGCAGTGGGCATAAAACAGGCGGGGTAAAGGAGATCCTGGAGATCATGGACCCATTCTCTCCTCCTCCTCTTGTCACCACCTCCTCTCATATACATTTGTTATGGACCCCTTCCTAAATAAAAATACAAATACAAACTAGCTGTAACAAGCCATAACCCATATATAATATAGCAATTATTAGAATCAGTTGAATGAATTTCACAAAGCATGTTGAAGAATTGATGCAGGTAAATATCCGGTTTAATTGGAATAGACTATATTTTTCTTGAACATGGGCTTGCATAACATAAGATCACAGAACATATGCTATTCATTTGCTGTTATAATAATAATAAAACGCACAGTAAATACAGTAGTCTATATTTATCTAGCATGTATCTAGGGGTATCTGTAGAGTAATAGTCATACCCCAGCATTGAACATATACAGTATAAAGTTATCTTATAGCTGTATTTTAACTGCAGAAAAATAAAGCAAATTATGAAAATAAACACTGATTATTTTGTCTTCCTCTCTGGGGATATACCAGCTGTGCACATGCACATGTGCCCATGTGCGCACACACAAACACACACGTGCCCCTGCACACACACACAAAAACACACATACTAACTCCATAATGACCCCTCCCCCAGGCCTGCAGTCGCAGCATCTGTCCTCCAGTTAAGACACTGGGAATACTGGAAAGAATAGGAATACCAAGCAACAATCCAACCCACCAAAACTTTCTATATTGCCACACAATAGAGAAGTTATCGCGTGTGCGCAACAAACACACACACACACGCACACATGCACACACACACACACACACACACACACACAGGTCTAGGTCAATGCCTTGCTCTCACTTGTTCTTATCTGTTTATATTCTGTCAGTTGTAAGGTTTTAGTATGTATGTATATAATAGCCTTATATATCCGTATAACAACTACAATATTGTCACATTTAATTATTGATATTTATCAAAATGTAGGACTTTTGTGTCAGTAGATAAAATGTTTCTAGACTAAACTGTTCTTGTGTGGGTTCAGCTCTGGGAACCTCTCTGCTTGTCTCCATGGCAGCAGTGAACTATGTGGCGCCTCAACAGCAGAGGAAGGCTTTTGTGCCCCCACCATGGTGGGGGCACAAAACATGCACGCACGCCTGCACGCACACACAATCCCCTACCCTCTCTTTCAGCAGCAAACAGGAAGTGAACATGTCATGAGTTGTGATTTAGTTCAACCAACCAACTGGATTTTCTGCAGCAGAACAAGCTGATCCAAAGAGCAGCCCTTCTAGGGGACATATTCCAGAAGAAAACTCTTGGTTCTACTTCATCCAATAACACAGCAATTTTCAAAGACATGTGTAAATCTTGTTCATAAGGTAAACTGGGTAACAGAAAGTTATACCATTCACTATCCTCCTCCAAACACTGGGATTCTTATAATTGTGCATTTATTGTATGTTCGTCAAATGGATCCCCCTAACCCCCTAACTCCATCCCCATTCAATCTCCCTCTTCTTATGTTATTTGTCCAATTTGTCCTTTCCTATTTTTCTTTCTAAATTTGATTATATAGAACAACAGCATACATAAGTCCAGTGCTGTACTTATATACTGCATACTCTACATAATAATTTATATAATACAAATTATTATTACAATAGTAATATATTTAAATGCTGTTAGTTCTTTAGTGAGTTTGTGCTTATTTTAGTTGAACTCACCTCAAGAATGAAACTTTAATCCAGTGTGTGTGCGTGTGTATATGTGTGCGCGCGAGCATGTACGTGCGTGTGTGAATGTGTTGAGAAGGGACTGAGCCCGCCATTATTCTGGTATGTAAATGAAAGGACGATTTCATGCTACTTATTGACCACCCTTCCTTCGAAAATGTGTGTATGTGAGTGTGTGATGAAAACATCACACACCACAACCTGTCAACTAGAGCTTGTAATGTGATAATGATCAGATTAACATATTAAGATCATACATGGAACACGAACACATCTTAACATCACCCTGTCCGTCTGTCTACCTGTCTACCTGTCTGTGATCTTATCATGTCATGTCATTTGTCTTTAATCTGTGTGTTGTGGCTGGACTGACCTCTAATCCTACAGTTGCCATAACAACCAAATTAACCCAAGCCCTGGACCTGTTAGAGGACGTGAGGTTCAGTTTCGGACTACAAATATAAATCCTTCAAGGATTAAAATAGGACAGTATTAAAGACCTATAAAAAAGTATATATTGTATATAGATTTAAGTATGTACTATATATTGCATACAGTATTACAGTTTACAGTTACAGCATACAGTTTATAGTTGTAATACAGTACTCATGACATAGCGTAATGTATAATACAAAATAGTACAGTTTGGTATCATTTCTACTGTACCATGCAGTACAATTGTAATGTATTGTATACATATATACACGATATATGGATAACTGTAATATAGTCTACACTACTTGTAGTAGCACATGAAATCCCGTTAATTGTTTCAGGAAATTCTCCAGATGAGCTGAGATGTGAAGAGATGTTCCTTCCCTCAAAACAAACAAGCTAGAAGTTTTTGGAGAACAGACCCTAGAGCAGCCTTCTAAAAAAGTGAAATCTTACACATACAGCTGTGGCACAGCCTGGTTTGTTTCAAGGCCGTTCTGCAGAGAGTACATCTTTATGCAATACATTACCCAACTATGAGAGCAGAGAGGTGGGAGCCAGGGATAAAGCATGCGCGGGAGAGAGAGGGGAGGCCCACACCCCTTTGTTCGTTCCCACAGAACTATCTCCAATTACAGGACAAAGGCGACTCGTTCGGTCAGAGCGCTGCATGTCTAATGAGCTGCAGTGAATAGAATGAGGAGCAGGGCCTCTGCGATCACAAGCCAAGTGAGTCCTCAGCTCTGCTCTCTGCGAATGTTCCACCATCATCGCAGCAAAGTAAAACTACCAACCTGACGTGATATTTTAAACAATGTCACGGTCTGAAAGAAATGTGAGGTTTATACTTTTATTTAAACAGTGTATGAGCATGCCTGACCATAAAGTATTAACACCAATCCAATGTTTGACACCAGTTTATTAAGTTTTCTGACCTGCCTCAGAGCTTTTCAGTGCCTCAGAGCTTTTCAGTCTTGAGTCCCACAGAGCATATCTCCTACGATCACTCTTTTGCCGTATTTTCAAAGATTAACATTAGAACTGAATTGGTTAATAAGTAGCTTACTACTGATTTATACTTTACACACCACCACAGCTTGGTCTATCTTTATTATTCATATTATCATGCCTAGGCATATAGGGCACATAGCGTATAGGCTACCATGTCAAACTACCTATGTGGATGATTTCAAGACAACACAAAGTCTTAGCTACTTTTGGCCTTGCCATGACATGCACACTGTGTAGACCCGTTACAGGCAACATCAGTTTTAAATGCTAAATAACAGTGACCATTTACATGGTGAATATGCAGGCCTACCGCATGTCTTCTGTATTGGGCTCCAGTGATTCTAAGAGATATGATAGAATTAAATTAAAAAGATGAGGCCATCTCAGGGAAAATGTAACATTACTTTCTGGATGAACAGAGACAAACAGAGAATAGTTACATAATAAACACCAACAGTAACTTCTATTAGAGGAGTTGGGGGGCTGTTTACCACATGAACACCAAGGCCAAAAGAGAGAAATAAACAATACAGAGGAGAGAGAGAGAGAGATAGAGAGATAGAGAGAGAGAGAGAGAGAGAGAGAGAGAGATAGAGAGAGAGAGAGAAACAGAAGGGGGGGGGGGGGGGGTCG
>JAODUG010025056.1:0-20331 GCA_027564795.1 Aphredoderus sayanus
ATATATGATCAAACTAGAAGTGTTCGATATTCACAAATTCCAGAAGAGGTTCTTTAAATAATTCCTACAACGATACCTACAAATCCTACAACAGCTTTCAATATCAGAAATGGAAATTTAAAATAGACCCATCCTCTACTAAATTATGACTAGATTATGACTAATCAAGCAGAAGTATCAAATGTCAAAAGGGCTTGACAAAGTAGTCTAAAGGCACAATCAGTCCCCCACCCAACCCAGAGCAATTTTTTTTTTTAATGTGTAGCCTAGTGGGTGGAGACACATACAGTGAGTATTCTCTGAATGTTTAACTCACATCTTGCAGAAACTGGGAAAAGGTTTTGCGGACTCCATCCTGTAGAAAAGCCATGGCCTCCCTGTCAGGCCAACGCTCCACTGTGTGCTGCAGGGCTTCTGCTACTGTCATGTGGAGCAGAGGTATCGACGAGGTACCATGGGCATAGCTGGTTGTCAGAGTTGGAATGCTGGGAGGACTGTCCACATGGATGGCACTGAATTAAGCCAGAGACATGAGAATGGTTGAAAAACAACATGTACTGTATATGTTTTCATAGGCTACTAATCGATCGACATTAGGAGTCACAGTCCACAGGACATGATATCCTACTAAATGTGTACACTACACTTAGCCTGGTGTCTCTAACACTGGAAAATGAAGACGCCATGAGAATAAAGTCTCCAAGCAAAACCATAACCCAAGTGCATTAAGGGTTAAGACATCTGGTGTGGCCCCATATGAAAACAGGAACTACATAGCATTTTAGCACTGTTAACATAAACATTACACACATTCTTAATAGGAAGCATTTATTTACATGTTAATCTTTTTATGATGTACTTTAGTGTAGGCTATTGCAGGCACATGAATAATGCACAGTCAACATGCAAGGTCATAGGTTATGTGGTTTGTGTCCCTATATAAGTATTCTATTTACGGTTTCTGCATGTTATTATTGTAGGAATAGATAGTTCTTCTCGTGAGAAGCACAAGCAGTGTTGTGTACAGTATAGCCTATTATAGACATGTAGGTATAGCCTATGTGCTAAGTTTGTCCGGTGTCGGATCTGCAGTAAAAACAATGCTTAGGCTACTCTGTTTTAATATCAAACGAAATATTGGCAATAGCCTACATTTAATTTATGCAAGTATGTCTGGCTGCTTGCAGAATTTGTTTTAACTTGGGCATCAAACCTTAAATAAACGCGGGAGATACGAATAAGTTTGCCTAAATCCTTGTAGATGTATGCAACTTACCAGCTTGGTTGCACGAATAAACCTGAACGATTCCACGGTCGGTGCAAAACTTTAACTCTGGTAGAAAACAAATCGTATCTCCGCAAAGAATAGGCGCAAAATGAAACTCTTGACAACATTGCTTTTGTTGTTGTGTAGCTGCTGTTCAACAAATGTACAGTAATGCCGTTATCCGGTTTGACTCATCAGTGCTCAAAGTCGTAATGCTTTTATATTAGGCCTTATTCGATAATGATGCCACGGAACAATAAAAAAAAACTACAATCTTCTAGCTACAAGATGAACCTTGTACTTTGGGCGTCACTATACGCAATGAACCGACGGCAGCTAAAGCGATGACATACGAGTACTTTCTGCAATATGGCTCGACACAGGGGCGTTTCTAGGCAGAAGCAAGATATGATTACAACCCTGTCTAGAGAACCTACCTACAACCATAGCACTATACAACCCCCCCAATGAATATGTATTTTGAAATTGTAATTATTATAAATAGTGTTAAACAGGTCTACTACCAACTACAGTACAAATGGAAGAACAAGCATTGGAAAATGTTAGTTGGCTTTGAAAGTTAAGCTTGGATTTCTGTCTGAGGAATGGGTGCTTTGATATGATATTACTGACTGGAGGGAGGGTGTGGCCAGGTGTGAATGGTGGCTACCTGTAGTGCTCATGACAGTTGACAGTTTATCAGTTGAACATTTGAGAAGTGTGTGTGTGTGTGTGTGTGTTTTAATTCATGTTGGCCATGCACTTGTTAGCGCATGGGTGTGTGTGTAGCCTTCAGTTTGACTTCACCCCAATAATCAGTCTGGAAAGGCAAGACATCCTTTCAGTTTTGTCCGGTAAATCTAGTGTGTGACCAATCTGCATCATACTGATAGCTAGGTTCATCCAATCACCTGCCAAGTCTTTTTTTAAAGTGCCTGCCCTTAATTTAACAGTTTAGATTGATGGCTCCCCAGATGGTTGTGTGCATATAACTATATATGGTTGTGTGTGTAACAACCATCTGGGTTAGTGTGTGTATTTTTTGGTCTGAGATGCTGGTGCTCTAGATATCTAGTGGCATGAAGTCATAGTATGTATTCATATGAATCAGATTCTCAATCTCCATTAGCACCCCTTCACGAACTATGTGCTGAAGATAAGTAAATGCTGTGAGATAGATACAATTCTATCACTTATACATCTACAACATACATTATCTAATATACACTATACACTTAATGTAAAGAACTGCTAGAAGCATGTACTTTTGAAACACTTGTATGTCATCAAATTCAAATGTTAACATGCCTCTCCGTTAGCTCCTTGAATACTTTTTAAGTATTTAAAAATATTCAAGAAAGTATTAAAAGCGTTTTTCAAAGTTGTGCAATGGATGGAGTCAGGCTCAGAGCTGGGAGCGACACTACCCTTTAAATGTTAATTTGTGTTTTTTTTCTTTCTTTTTTTTTTTTTGCTCTAAAAGCAATACGTTACTTTCAATAATAAAAAATGTATTTAAAATCTGAGCAATTTAGCTTTCAGTAAGAAAATATGACAAATTGTGTGACTATGCAAACATTTCAACACTTGCCTCTAAGGACATATGGTTGAATCCTCAAAACCTTTGGCCATAGAAGTTAAAAAGCTGTTCTAACAGGAACAAAACAACATGTCAAATATTAGGAGCGCTCCCCCAACACACACAGAGTATACATTAAAGTTATGAGTCAGTGATTGTAAGGTAATACACTTGATCAAATTCAGCATAGATCCCCTCACTCATGCTGCTGGAACATAATCCGGTCTACACAACCCTGGCTCTGTAAATGGGAACACAAACAAAGTTGTGTAGTCACACATTACCCCAGCCTTGGCAACGTATGTCCTAAGGGAGCTTTGGTGCTCCCATAGGAAACATCCAACCCTATGGCATTGAAGAGAGTTCAAAGAGTTCAAAAATCTACAGAAATCTTTCTACAGCATCACCGACTCAACCTTTAAAGTGTATTTTGTTGTAAACTAATAAGAATGGGCCTAGCAAGTGAATAGCTTTTCTTTTAAGCGATGATATCGTCCATTCTTGAGCATGAGCTCCTGGTGTGTTCCCTGCTCCACTATGGCTCCATTCTCGATGTAGACAATGTGATCTGCTTTCTCCACAGTGCTCAGCTGATGGGCCACCACCAGCACTGTTTGGCCACGCGACAGAACATTCTTTACCAGCTGCAAACACACAAAACACACAACAGAAGACCTCAGTATTGACATGATTACACATGGCACTTGCTCATGGAACACGTAGTCTTTACTCTGAACTTCCATTTAAATTTATGTTTTAATTTCAACTGGTTTCTATAAAGACAATCTCCAGGTCACTTTAAGATAAAAGGAATATAATCAATATTATTATGGCGTGTGCTTTTAGATGATCTGAAGTGCCAGGATCAGGGTTTGACACAGGCAGATGTACTACATCTGCAATAGCATTGACATTAGAAATAAATAAAGACTTTAGTGATGGAATGCTACTTATATTTTGTACATACGGCATTTTGCATGTCAGTGTCCAGGTTGCTAGTCGCCTCATCAAAAATGAGGACTTGTGGCTCTCGAACCACAGCTCTGGCAATGGCAATGCATTGCTTCTGTCCAGCAGAAAGTTTCCCACCACATTCCCCAATATCTGCAGAGAAACACGGATTAGACGTAGACAACACACATTTACGATCTTACGAACACAGTTTATGATGCAAATTTGAGCCAAGGACTTCTCAGCTGGGAGTTGGCCTCCTTAACCCCTAACCTCTCGTGGTCCCTACCCCCCCTGGAATGCATGATGCACTCACTTTAAATTGTGCTGAATGGCTCTGATAATCAGCCACAGTAGGTTCCCTGTAGAGATAAGGACGCTTACAAAAACTTAATTATTAATGAAAGAGGATTTACTTGAATTTACATATTTCCATTCATGAATAAACTTTACTGAGAAACTAACTTTTAATTTATATAAAACAATGTATTGAATGTTACTTATAAGATTACTTATAATGTATTGGTTTTTTTAATCCAATTTGATTTCCATGACAAAATTGTGTCTCAAAAATATTTGGTCCATGTTGTTCTCAACTGAAACTGGAGATATATGGAAATCTAAATGCGCCATTGACTCCTTCAGTCAGGAACACATAATGTGTTATGAATATAGCATTTATTGCAATCGATATCCTAAATAACAGTTTTAGCAAAGTTATTTTTGGCGCTGAGGCTCTGTTCCAGTATCAGCTCACTTCCTGAGTGGGCGGCATGCCCATGATTCTGTAGGCATGGGGTCACAAAACAGGTCGCGGCTGGGGTAGCAAATGGAGCGTTGTGAGCCTAACGGCTATACAAAAGCACTACAGGAAGAGTACGCTTAAAGGGACTATATTGAGGGCTTGTTCTGAGTGGTCTGATCAGTTTCTCAACTTTGATTACTAAAGTTCCTAAAGCTTTAAATCACAATTAAGTCCGGATAAATTAATTTTGTTTAAAGCTATGTAAACATGATTAAGTGGCCCATGTTACAAGGTCATGTACAACTGCCTACCTGTGTCATATTCATTCTCCATGCTAGAGATGAACTCATGAGCACTGGCCTTGCGTGCAGCATCTTTTACTTTATTCAGTGTACAGTCTCCAAGGCCATACTTGATGTTGTAATAGACTGACCCAGAAAAAAGGACAGGATTCTGGGCTACCAAGGCTATCTGCAATTCAAAGTTAAGCATTTTTAATTACAGAACTCTTATATTTTTACAATTTAAATACCATTACTAAGTAATTAATTGTAATTTTATTACACCAAATTTTTTTTAGCTAATTGTCAACATGGCTAACTGTTGCTCTGCTAACCCTATAGTAGCCAATGTGGAGTTTTTGTAGCGTGAGCCAGTGCTAGTAAGCAAATAATCCAGGGATGTTGCTCAGACAACAAGGATAAATGAGCTTGTGTTGAGTTTACCAATCATCAGTCAAGTAAGCACGTATAAATTATCCATAGACTACAAAATGCATGCTTAATTTTTTATTTGGTGTGCCATTGTTAAGGAAGTCACCTTTTGATGCAGGTACTTGTGATCATAACAGTGCAGTTGCTGTCCATCTAGAAGGATCTGTCCAGCTTGAGGTTCATATATCCTCTTCAGGAGGCTGACTAAAGAAGTCTTTCCACCACCGGACGGCCCCACAAAAGCTGTCATCTCACCGGGATTTAGCGTAATAGAAAACGACTGGCACAAAAACGATTAAATATGATAATTTCATTACATGTCAAATATAATGTTGAAAAGATACACGCATCGGTGCAATTTAAGAGCTATCTTATAATAACAACAAACATAAAAGTGTCTTATGTCACTATAGGAACAATGTGTAAGGGGATGATCCGAATCTCACCTTCAGCACAGGTGTCTCAGGGGCTGATGGGTAGGCAAATGTCACATCTTCGTAAGTAATTCTTCCCTCCAGATTGTCAGGAGCCAATGTCCCTGCTTCTTTACATTGTGGTTTTCTGTCTACATAATTAAATACCTTAGCTATGACTCCCTTTGTGCTTACCATCTCCCCAATTCCAAAGGAAATCTCCTGTAAAACGTAACACAAACACATACTCTTTTAAGTACATACACTCTATGTTGGCATGTAACCTGGAGGTTTTAAATAGGAGTCATCCCGAGGGCTTAAAGGGAGAAGGCAAGGTTTGGGCCCTTCTTTCCTATTAAGCCTATTAAGTGTTTTGGAGATTAATGGCTGTATAACGTAAATTAAATGTATCTAATTTCTATATCCAACCTGTTATCAAGGTTATTCTACCCTGGAAAGTGCTTTTACACAGACACATTTTGATAAAAGGTATTTTGTGTAGTACTATAATAACAATTTTATATTGATAAAATCTGTATTTTTTTTATTAAAAACATGTTTTAAATGTATATTATTGGAAACTAGTTTTTATGTTTTCACAGGTTCTTTCATTAAGATGTTACATCCTCTCATATTCCCTTAATGTGTGTTCAACATAGTTTAATAGGGACCTTTTAATACGGGTTTGGCATTGTGCAATATTGGGGAGGGCAGACAAAAGGGCCTGCAGAAAGGTTTTAGTTTTGTTGTAGGGCCTACTATAGTAGATGATGTGTGATGTAAGTTTTGTTTGTAGTTGGCTTGTTTTTCTAAAACTTTGTTTTGTGTTTTTGTTTGGCGTATTGGTTTCCTGAGTCATAACCTACCCCTTACTAGTCTTTAGCTGTTTGTCTTTTTATTTCCAAAACCTTATTTATCAAACCCCTGTCCCAAGTAAATGTTTGAACAGATTTAATGTCATATGGGACTGTCCCATTCTGTGTCCTTTGTTAAATAAAGAAATGTTTGTACGCTGCATTCTACCTTTGGCCTTGATACTTTCAATACTGATACTGATTGATACTACTACCTTTGTGGAGGATCACTTTTTTACCTTTAGTTGTGTTATACTGTAGTTATTAACCACTAACTATTGAATAGCTGATCAGTGTTACAATATAAAAATATATGTATTCAAATAAATGCTGTTTCTCAGATTACCCAGACTGCCATCCATAACAATGGGTCTGTTTAAGTGTGCCAAAGACTAGAACCATCAGGGTCCACTCACAAGACTACCATATCATCGTGCAGAATATGAATTACAGCAGACAACAGAACTCACCCTTATATTGACAGCCATAGGTTTCTGGTACAAGAAAAAGGTCAACAGGTTACCAATGCTTAGATTCCCAGAGTAGATCAAACTGCGGCCCCGTAAGAGCATTAATATTTTTATTCCAATAGTTATCACCTAAATGGGAGTCGCAGACAAAATAACATTACACACAAATAATAAAAGACAATTAAACTTGGTTAAAAACACAAAACAATGCACAAACACACTGTTTATTTTACATTAAGATAAGTCAGCTTACCCTCCGCAGTAGGAGAAAGACTGCACTATAGATTCCTTTACGTCGCTTGATATTGTACATCTGCTCCATCAAAGCATCATAACGCTTTGCTTCATCCTTCTCTGCGTTAAAGCTACGGACCGTTGTGATTTTACTAATAACTTGGAAAGCCAACTCTTTGATCTGAGCCTCACAGTCTTGCACCTGGTCCATTAGTTCCTATATTTTAAACAAATACATTGAAAAGAGTTAACAAAAAATGTGTGCCAGCAGAAAATGGAACAACCTGTACATCATGTTAGGTATTTAAGTTTTTTTTTATATGTATATCATGTTTCTAATCCACACACCAATTACAACAATGGTCATTCACAGTTTGTCATTTAACACCTAATATGTTCAGCGTGCTTCAGCAGCAGTTCTTGAACCTTTCTTGACCTTTTTTCTTCCAATAAGGTGTGCAGGTGCTTTTATGCACACATACAGAACTATGCAGGTTCATAAACACTAGTTTAGTATTACAAGGTGAGACCACCACAAATATATAATAATAAACAGCCGTAACTACCACTGGAAGAGTAAAATAATAGAAATAGCCGAGTACAGTTTACATTTACATCATTTAGCTGCTTTTTTCCAAAGCCAATTTCAATGCTGTAACAAAGTACATCTGTCAACAGCAGAACAGAGTTATCTTGCGCAAAGCTTCTGTTAGAATAATGACAGCAGCCCTGAAACAATTGCTAACAGCCTGAATAGCAAAGTACCTATTTTACTAAGAGATGATCAAACAGAGCAGGGGGGAGGGATTATATGTATTGTAATGTCGTGAGAGGTCGTCATTGTGGGTTAGGGTGGGACAGTGAAAGAAAACAAACCCAAAACAGAAGGTTCAACCAATGGTAGGAGGTTTTATTTTCCTCTCATGCCAGTCCCTAACAAACGTTAGGTGACACGCCAACGCATAGTCCCCAACCCAACTTAAAAATGTCACGGAGGAGAAAGGGTTCTTTAAACTTGAATTTCCACAAATACCAGAAGCATAAAAGGTTAGTTTCCATCTTTTAGGTGCCTTATATCCCTGTTCCATGGTCTGGTTTTTCAGCCTTTCCCCAGCCCTGGTTTAATTAGGTGGTTTACGCACCTACACCTGTTGGATGAGTGAGGCATTCTGGGAGAGGTAGTGCATGCCCCAGTGTGGCTGTTTTGTGATATGGCAGATATTCTTGTAAATAGTGCACCCCTCTACCACGTCCCCTTGTGATGCCACAATATATCTATACTATATATATATATATATATATATATATATAAGTACAATTAATAAATAAATATTTTACATAATCCCTCAGGAAGTCCAAAGCCTAATGAAAGCCAGTTGTGAACAGACGCATACACTTACCTGTCTGTATTTGGTGTACATGTACTGTACAATGGCCGAGAGAGGCACCTCTATGCAGGTGAGCAAAGTGAGGTCCCAGGAAAGGCCTAGCATCAGTTTTAACATAAAGGTCGTCTTCACAAAACTACGAACCAAGACGTTAGCATTCAGCGCTACAGCACGGCCCATCCTGTCTACGTCAGAATGCAGGCGAGATGACAGGCTTCCTGTGGACAAAGCGATCATTAATTAAATGAATTGCTAAGCAACAGCGACTAATTATTAACAGCATTAATAACTCTTGTGTAAAATGTAATGGTCAGTACTGTATGTGCTCAAAAAAGTGTTTTAACTTCATATGAGATGTGATTAAAAACATAGAGCAGGTATATATTATTGATGAATGAGAGCTGTTATGTTTCCACAAACATCCAACAATTTGTGTCTTCCTCGCCTGGTTTGTTCTCCTCAAAGAAGGGTATATCTTGCTGCAGTAGGCTGTGGAACAGCACACGTTTCATTCGGAAGTTCAGCCTGCAAAGGGTCCACATGAACACGCCTCCTCTCAATCCAGAAAACACCAGGCTGCCGTAGATAAAAACAGTCAGTCACATTTCTCTCCAAATTTCTATTAAGTGATTGTACTGTTTATTAAATGTGGTATATATGACATTTTATTTATTAGCTAAAACTATAGTAAAATTCCTATTTTAATAAATCATCTGATAAATAGGATTATGACGACTAATACCTTCCAATTGAGGCAAGTGCCAGATGTCCAATTTCATTGAAAAAGTCAGTTTTATGACTGATGTCTTCCAGCATATCAATAACCCTGCCCTGGTAATATGGGATAAATGTATCACCTGCCAACATAAAATAAAGAGTTATTGATAGTGATTAGTAAACAAAAAAACATGACACAATTAATAGGTAATAGAGGTAATGCGAGACAGTAATATTGGTCTATAGTGTCTACATTGTTACTATATTAAAAGGCGAGGTTAGCGATTCTAATTCAATACACATTTTCATCTCCATGAGTGAGTATCTCCTCATGGTCCACTGGCTGTCCATTGTGTGTGGTTGATAAAAAATAATCTGGTGTTTCTAAACAGCCCTGGCTCTGTAAACAAACAAAGTGGTGAAGACCACGCCACAACACTATCCCAGCCTTGGCAATGTGTGTCCAATGTCCGTCATTGAAGGGAGAGGTATATTTGTTTTGATGTTGAGATCAATCATTTTTTTCTCCAGCACTGCTTACTACACCTTTAAATATGTACTTCTCAATTGTCTGTATGTGGTTGAAGGGAGAGGAGGTAGATATGATATGAGCCTATGAACTCTATGGGGAGGAGTAGAGAGGAATGTGAGCAACAGGTGAACTTCCACACACAAACTGAGTAGTACCTTTAAATACACTGAAGGAATCAGGAAAATGGTGGATGTGTCATGCTGGGCAATTACAGAATCATATTTTATAACGTTCACTCACAGATACAACCAAGGATGAGGAAAGTAAATGCAGCAACCAGGTACAGGATGTCTGGCTTGTAGTATTTCATAACCCTCATCAACAACATGCCAGAATTTGGTATGTCCTTGTTTGCTTTCATCACTGGATGACTGGAAAAGGACATTTCCCACACAGCACAGACAACTGATGAGGCGACCAGGGCCAAGCCCACCATGCTGGGTTCAGTGAATGGTCCACTGGTCTGGAGTCCTAAAGGAGGCCCCACAGTAAGCAGCCGTCTGCTTTCAAAAGCAGGGAGGAGGAAGCAGATGAGGGCTACAAACTTTGAAAGTACATTATGTGGTTTCCCATCAGTCAATATCCACATTAAACAATAGAGGAGGGCCCATTTTAATACTCCAAAAGCCCACAGGCCTGGTAATCCCCCACTACTAGTGCACTTCAGCAACACCAGTCCTGCATAGAATGCCAACCACAGCGCTGTATCACAAAGGAGAATGTATAATCCACACGCCTTCAACCCCGTCATGTTTCTGGATATGGCCTGTTGAATGCGTAAGATTGCTTCTTCTGAATATGTTGCCTGTTGAAGCAAAACAGAGTCGGAAGAATTAGCTTAAAGCTAACTCTAGTGAACCTTTCAATATATGCATGGTCCTTGTTAAAACTAATATGCTACACCTATAGCGCATGAATTCAGACCGACATGCTGGCCGACTACTTTCAATAGGCAATAAATTCAATATTTAGTAATGTACACACTTACAACCGTGAGACGAGCTTAGCGGTGTGTACCTATACGTACGTTATATTTTCACTTTCACTTTCGCACTCCCTTTTCGGTAGTCGGTACAGTATGCTACTTGTGCAAAGGCATTTGCCATTTTGATAGAAGTTGGAATTTGATACATTGTAGTATTATTTGTCAACGTTTTGTTTTTATTTAGGTGTTTATTCTAGCAAATGTGCTTCCAGGATAGCCACATGATGGCGGCAGTAAGCTGTAGGCCCAAGAACTATAACAAAACACGTTATTACATTCTGGTTGGAAGTATTCAAGTGAGGTATATCTCCATAGCAAAGCCTATTCCTATTTTTTTAATCATACATTGTGCTGCAATCTTCATCTATAAAGTCAAAAGAGAAACACGTGGATACTACTTTAATATGTATTTGCACTTTATTTGCAAATGACAAAAGCAGACAATAAATTACAATATATTTTGATGAATAAATTATCTATGCATTACATACGTTTGTATAACAGTGCGTTGACAGACCAATTGTTGGAAAAAAGTATATAAAATTGCTCATATGGCAATGGGATAAATAAACACTAAGAAAAGTAAAATAAAAAAGTGTGACTGCATGTCTAGGCCCCATATAGGGTTCTTGTGAACATTGAACCCTTACATTAGAATACAATGAATAGCTTCCATTTGTGTATAAAATGTCAATTGAAATACTGACAGCCAAAACTGTATTACTTATTAAAAAAAATAGTTTTAAAGCGTTAGCATTGTATGCCAATTTCTAACCACATTTTAAATTTCCTGCTCCCTCTCCAAGTGTGAATATCTACAGTTCCTGCCTGTAACAGACCATTCAGTAATTGCTATTTAACCGTTATAAAAGTAAAGTTTGTGGTGCTGTAGTTAATGCAGAAAGGTGTCTTTCTAAAATACAAATGAATAACCAAGTCTGTGATTGCATGGTTATTTCATGTGTAAAATACAATTACACATTTCACATTAGACTGAACTAAAAAGGGGTGTGCATGTTTATGCAACAGGTTTGTGGAGAAGGAGCAAAAAGATATATTCAAATGCAGTGATTCTCACAGAGCCCAATCCTCTCTTACTTGATGCCTTCCGTAATTCCAAATACAAAGTAAGTGTGGCTATCAATGCATCCACAAGATTCAAGTTCAGTTATACCGGTCCACAAAGTGCAGGTTGTTTGCTCCTCAAACAGCTGAACTTCCCCTACAGGCCTTTAAGTGAGGAGACCTTCTTTTTCCGTGCAGCCAGCATTTCATAGAAGGGGTCTTTACTTATGGCAGCTCTAAAAAGGTAGAAGAGATAGAATAGGGTTTGTTAGAAGAGGGTGTGTTGAAACCAGCAAGGTGAATAAAGCCCAAAACACACAAAAGAAAATGGTCCAAAGAGACCTAGCCATGGGCACGGGTCAGGAACAGTCTGAACTTATTTTACCACACCCAATCCAGTAATAATGGAGAAATGTTGTATGATTATGTTCTTAATCTCATGAACTCATGGGTCAAATGGGGGTTAAGCATAAGGAAGAAACACCACAAACAGCAATGACATATTCTGGGCAGTTTATCAAAAATAATTACAATAAAAAAAATTAAATACCAACCAGCCAACGGTTTGAAAGCCAGTGATGTAAATGTGACTCACTTGATGCTATTAATCCATTCATCCTTTTCTTCTGTGGTTGGGGCAGAGATCCTGTAGAAAGTGTGGTTGCCCTCAACCACCCGGCCATCTGCCTCTGTCTTGCAGGCCTTGATCACTTGATCCTTGTGGTCTGGTATGTAGAGTTCAAAACAGTTCTGGTGGCGAGTGAATAAGAGTGAGAGGAGGTTATGGGCTTAATGGCTTCTAATAATGGGCTAAAAGGCCCCGTCATCATCTCAGTTTCAAACTATCATTTGAGAAAGAGCTCTCTCCCTTTGAGTTAAAAATGTTCAACATTTCAGCTGTTAATTTACCTTCTTTTGTGTTTGATAAACATGCCCTAACTTGATTGGCTATCTGACAAAGTGGTAGAATAAAGAACATGATTGGCTTAAATACAGACATGATGTCACACCTGGGGCCATCATGACTGGCTTGTTAATACAGATTTTGTCTGAATTTTTGCAGTCCAGCCTTGTCAGGTCCTTTCCGACAATAGGATACAGAACCTTTAATGTCTTCCAATAAAGAAACGAAATAAACCAATAGAGTACAATAACATTAGAGCATACTGGTTTCTTTGAGTCTTCCACTTCCTTGATGCTCAGGTTTTCCAGAGGAATAATGCCTCTAGGTTCCTTATCCTGCAGTAAGCAAAGAAGGAGGTGTAAGACTACACATTTGTTAACAGCCAATAGAAAATATATGGCACTGCCTTTACTCTGCCATTCAGTTAGAAGCGGCAATTACTCACAGTGGTGAATTCAAAGTAGTAAAGGCAGTTATCAGTGAGAATAAACCAGCGCCTCTTCCAGGTCTTAACTCTTCCACCTGAGGAGAGATGACACGTTAGCAAGGACCTTATTGAGGTAAATATCAGACGTAAGCTGTTAAAAGGTGAGTAAATTGCTGCCAACACCTGACTAATTCTATAGTATTAACACCATAGCAAGCACAGTATGCATCAGGCATAAGAAAGCTGGTTTACTGTGAATTTCTGAAGCTTGACAGTTGAGGTTTAAAATGGCTGGGTCTATGAAGAGTCTACAGTATGGAGTCCAACAATGACAAGGCATTATTAGTAAATGTTATGAAATGTTCTTTTCACACCAAGGGCAAGAAGCTTGACAGCAAACAACACAGGGTAATGTAACATACATAAATTAACTGCCAATAACATTTTTTACAATGAAATTGTCAGGCGCAACATGGCTAACAAACACAGCCATTGGGAGTGAGATGGGCAGGATTAAGCTCATAAGCAATGCGGCACATTAAAGCTGAGAAGCTTTTAGAGTGTACATACCTCCTGGAGTCAAACCCCATGAAAAACAAATAAGAATGGAAATTAAGAGTTATCACAGCTATAAAGTTTAGGATATGTAGATGCATGAGCTCAAAATTTGATTTTTGGTACACCTCCACAATATAATGGAATTTTATTTTATTCTGAAAGATAAAAATGGTTGGTGTGTGCACTGTTTAAAACAAATATATTTAAAGCACACCTAGCTTGAGGAGCCAGCCCTCTCTGTCAGGGTTAAAGAAAGTGTGTGTGAGGTCATTCCCATCGTCCTCTGGGATCTTGAAGGGCTCATTCTTGATGCTCTCATACAGGTTCTATAAAAAGACAACGTGATCAGTGGGGTGCCAGACATCATTATATAATGGGTCATCTGTTTTAGACGGACTCATTCATCCTAAATCTAGATTAAAATGAAGATAATTAGTTAAATTATGCATAACAGAAACAATGCCTGCAGTATCAGCATCTGCTGCATAAAGTTAATGTATTTCCATATTAAATGCCTCAATATGAGGTTAGAACCGTCCTACCCTGAGCAGCTCCTCTGGCAGGTCTCCTCCATCATTGATCCCTCTGTTCATGGCAGTAAACCTCTGAACTGATGGCTTGTCCTTCACATTGGGGTTGTGCAGGCTGGTGTTCAGCATGATGACGGCAAACGACAGTACATAACAGGTGTCTGTAATGACGGCAAAACGGGGTGTTTAACCCTCATGATGTCCTCCGGGTCAAAATGACCCAAATCACTAACTCTTTGTGGCAGATAGAAGGCGCTAAACCTAATTCTACAGCTTACACAGACATGATGTGCACTGCTGGCACAGCAAGGTGTGAGTTTGAAACCTGAGGACAACAGGAAATAATTAATAAAGAAATAAATACACACCACAATGACAATTTAAAAACACACAAAATCACACACAATCAGATGGACCCGCAGGGTGGCCAAATACGATATTATTAAAGACATCACAAGGGTTCAAACAAAAAAAGGGACACTCCTCCCAGAACACAAAGTATACACCAAAGTTCTCTGTTAATGTTTTGATACGCAACAGTGCATAGATGTTTTGTGTGACCATAGGGGCAGGAGTAGGGAACAATGCAAGCCTATAAGCTCTGTAAGAGGAGCAGAAGAGAGGAGTGCCAGCCAAAGTTTCAAACCAAAGCAACAATGTTTCTGTAATGCCGGTTTCAACTATAAGGGAAATGCTTGACAGAAATTGAAGAGTACACCTTTAATAGATAGAAATGGTTGAAAGCAGCTCTTAGAAACTAGAGCCAACTCAGTCAGTGTCTCACTCCTCATCTATGACTCTCAAACAGACACTCCAAAGGTACACACCTGTACTCTGGAACACCCCGGGGTTACAGTGGCAGTACCGCTGGGCGAAGGCCTCCATCATGCGGTCGATCTTCTGGGCTTCGCCAGGTAGCCTGAAGCTCCAGAGGAACTGTCTGAGGGCCTGGACCAGGTTCAGGTCAGTGAACTCGTGTAACTCCACAAATGCGTGCAGAATCTCGATGTTAAAGTCTTCTCTGCACCCCATGCCCAGCACAAGAATAAGAGTTAATCATGCGGCATGGATTTAAAGGCAGCTCTGCCTAGTAGCTCAGTGACCCAGTATTTCAGTGACCTGGCAACCACAAGGGCTGTTGGGACACGTTGGATGATTGATGGATGATCTTTTAAGAGGGTTGACATCAGATCAGATATATTATAGATTTGAAATAGATTATAGATATATAGATTTAAACCTCTTCCTTCACAAATGCAAAGAAATGGCATATATCCAGTACACACATACATCCTACAAAATGTCCACATAAAGGTTGGGAGGGGGGTTACTTTAGCATTGTATCTTTACTGCCATTGCCACATTAACAGTATAGTTTAATTAATAATACAGTCAATAAGCCAATTAAATCATCTCACCTTTCTCCCAGGTAGTCTCCAATGGCTGTTTTATTAAGGCCCTCTCCCTTGTACAGGAACTGGGCAATGTCATCACTGGTGTTCTTTAGCAGGGAGCTGTCAATCAAAAACTTAATCCCCTGAAAAATGAGAGAGACAGCCAATCAGAATACATCTGCCAGTCTGCAGTCTACAAATATTTGATCTATTCCTGTAAAAAAAAAAAAAAAAGGGAGACAGTACAGTTGGTATTTATTTCTACATGATAGCCTGTGGCTGTTAAATTCTCACCTTCTTGGGGTCCATGTTGAACTTCTTGCGGCCCATGGCCACTTGTTTATTCCTCTGCATGCTTTTCCTATACACCAGATACACATTGGATTTATTAAAAAGCGGACAATTGCATCAGTGAAAGACAAAACTATTAATACTTTTTTTAAAACACTAAAAGACATGGCCCCCAGGGAAACGTCTGGTTAAGAAACACATCCTTAATTTGCGTCAAAATTATTTCCTCACCTCCACCTTCCCCAAACACATAAATTGCCCAGAGTTACTTCACCTTTCTTCACTCACACCCAGGTTTTCAATCTCATTGGTGACATCTGATATCTCATCCTTCAGCCTCTGAGAAGCAGGTCGCCAAGAAGCATTAAGGGAAAATTTGAGAAAAAAGATGGTTGAAGCTTTGACGATGAACCTTTTATTGTGCTTTAAAAAGAAAATACAAATAAAATAAAAAAGGGCTCCCAAAAAGATATCCACATAGACACAAAACTACATTATGATTTCTTTCTTGTGATGTCTGCCCTTTGCTTGGACCTCACAACCTGCTTTCATCTAGACAGCATTAAGTGTGGATGCTATGTTGGCATCTATGTGTGTGTGTGTAAGTGTGAGAGAGAGCGCAAATGAGAGAGAGTGAAAGCAGTTCAAATACAATACTTCTAAGTCTTGAAAGCATACTGTACAGATAAAAAGATGACCCAGGAAAACCAAGCACTCAGCATCAGCAGCACACGCAATAAATCAATTTGTCCCTCAGACCAAATCATTCTCCCTCTCCGCAGGAGACATCTGAAACGGGCCACAAGCCACGCGAAATCCTGCTTGGAAACTGTTGCACCTGCGATAGTACTTGCAGGTGGGGTGGGTCAGACCAGACCACCCTCTTTCCCCCTCCCACCTCTCCCTTCTCCTGACCTAGATTTACAATCCTTTACTCTCTCCAGTCTGCTATGATGACTGATTGGCTTAGCGTAGTGGAGAAAACACGTAGATAACACTGAGAGCACCAGACCAGGGGAATGTCTGTCCTCGATCAAAAATGACAGATACAAATTAATTTGATCTTCCCCTCCCAAACTGTAGGATAGGGCAAGGGTAAGAACAGAGAGAATCTACCCAAACAATAAACCTAATCGGTTTACACAGTAGGGTAGTATAGTGTGTGCTTCTCATAGTACAACCCCCACCCACACAAAGCAGATCTGTCTCAAATACATACAGTAATGCTCTCATGGTCCAATGACTAGAAACCTCCATGCAGATATCCCCTCCCATCACATTTCTACATATGTACATACACACACCAAAAAAGATAGGAGGATTGAGATAGATATATTTGAGAGAGGATTGATATTTTTTTTCTATTTGAGGATTGCAGTATACATGCAGTATTAGAGACTCATGAAAACCCCTTCATGTTTTAGAGTCATTGTATGACTAGAATTAGATTGCATGTTATGACAAAAACATTTGTGAAAAATTTAAAAATAAACTTTTCAGCTGCCAACATGAATAATAATGCACATGAGTAAGCACTGATAATTAATTCATAATGATATTGTCACTGCTAATCAACATTGTATTTGCAGCCGTTTACCCTGCTATGACACAAAAGGTTCCACAATTACATGGCAACAGAAGACCCATACGCCTACTGCATGTGGGCAGTATTTTGTGGCTCTCTTCATCTCTGTCCCAGTGGCTTGGTTTAAGAAGGCAATCCGTGCGAGCAGTAATCACAGAGTGGACTGGACCGCTCCGACTGGCAACATGTCAGGGGGTTTTAATCTGAAGCAATGTAGCTACAGCCGGGTTTAATGGTGCAGGGTTGAGGAGGGGGGCTACTGTCATTGCATTGCTATGGTTAAGGCCACAGCCCTCCGAAATTTCCCCAATACACATAGTGCTGAATGCAACAAGTAGTAACTGACTTGTGAGAATAGAAGAATAAACACTAAAGACTAGCTTAATAAAGTTAGATGTACTGAATGTTTCTGCATGTTGTGCAACTCCTTGTCATCAATAGCCGTTCCATCCTTGTATGGATTTGACCGATACTTCTGTACTCAGCCCATCGCTAAATGAGCAGCGCAGTGAGTATACTGACATTTGCTTGCAGAGGCAGAGTGGACACAGTGTTCACAGGCTAATTTGTGTGAAGTGCACCGTGGCCTTTAGACGAACACGTTCACGTTCCATTAGAAAAATCAGCCGAATACAATTTGCCTGCGAATACATTGAAGGAAGGCTGCCCTGGAATTTTAAACTTCAGTTCCAGTCCTGATTACAAGGACAAGACTTCTTTCCGAAGAGAAATAATCTTTCATCTTATTTTTCAGCTGGATGTGTGTGTGTGTGTGTGTCTTACTTGAATGTCCTGCAATAGCTCTTGTTTTCTGCGGCGAATGCTCTCCAACTCCTGTCTCTCTTCTGGGCTGAGGTCATCAGGCACTAAAGAAAGGGTAGACATTTTCAAAAACACAGTCAAAAGACTTTAATTGTAACACCTATGAAACAGAGAGTTCAGAATCATAATGCAACAGGTCACTGTGGCAACAGAACCCGGCACCCGCCCCCAAACATCAAACTTTACATCAACCTCACTGGACTTTTTTTTTTTTTCTTTTTTTTTATCACTAAAAAGTTGTAGGAGGTTAATTTAGCTTCATTGTCTGCTTAACAGCCTATACTGCTATATTATGTTACAAAGGTGAAATTATGAACAGTATCGCCTCATCTGCCTTCCCCGATATGCTGCCACACTCTAATGTGCAAACAACCATGTAAGATATGCAAACAAATGAAAAGGTAAGGGGGAACCACATCTGTCGAAGACAGAAGACTAGCTCTTCAAAAGGCAAAATACAGGAAGAGAACCGGTTACAAGCAATGCCTTAGTATGTCTAATATGCAGCTTGCCATCTACATTCCTAGCGTTACTGCTATATTAAATCTGTGCCATGGTTTTGCCGAATTTCTTATGTGTGCACTTGTCGCCATAATGTCAAACCAAGAAGTATTCAGTAAGCGGCGTCCATGAAGGAAAATAACAAACACACACAGCCACAAGGAGCACTGTTAAGGGCTGAAACTGTTAATTGAATAATCCATCAAATGACAAATTGAATCACAGTCACCAAAATATTTGTTACAGATTACAAAATGAAAGGCTATGTTTTACATTGTTGGGTAAACATTTATAAAGCAATCCAAGGTGCAAATTTGGGTTCATCCAATAAAATCGTGGAACAGGCTCAATCAAACATGTCCAAAAACTTGTGCAAGATGACAGGTGTCTCCGTGTCAAACAGATATTATTAACACGCGACTCTCGGGCAGCCCGCACGTGACCATCACCGAGGGAAATGCTAAAGTAGGCCGGGGCACAGTTCCCATTATAAACACAGTGACAGAAATAACACTCCATTGTGCGATGTGAAAGAGGAGGCATATCACATAAGTCACCAGTTGTGTGCGTGCGTGCGTGTACGTGCATAAGAAACACAGTTCCCCACACCTATGCTTCTGATTAACGGCGGGTTTGTTTGACAAAATGTTCCCATATCCCCCCCAATTCATCCCTCATCTTGACCAGCATTATGTAGCCTCACATCAGGCTAGTTGACGCCTAACTTAACTGTGAGCGTCAGTTAACATTGTTCTATCGCCAGTTGTCATTCAGTAGCTGGGGACATGAGGCATTGAGGAAGCGTGCATGTCATTGTCACAACAAAGTTGTATGCAATATGTGCTCTGACGTGCACCTTTTGTCGCACCGCACACACATTTGTGGAGTGTCATACCAGTTGGAAATCACTAGTCCGCTCGTACCGCTACCGCCGGAACAGTCGGAGAACCCCTCGTGTAAATCACAACCATGAATCTCATATAGCATTAAAGTCCAATTTTACCTCCAGCTGGAGCAATACTTTCTGTCCCAGAACCCGCAGGTCAAGCTTGACATCCCATTTGCCAGCGCTTAGTTCCCCCTCAGCACAGTCCAGAGCTTTAGACACAGCAGCAGTATTCCAGCCTTGATTGAGCACTCGTGGAAAATAAACCCCTATCCTTAAGGTTGTTAGTCCAGCCAGCTTGCTGGTGCCCCTCCACGATAGTCCTGCTTCTTAATCCTCAAGCACACATGCTACCAGACAGGAGGGAACACAGTGTGTGCGTGTGTGTGATGGGAGATGTTCCCAACTTGACTTACTGCTGACACTGTATGTATGTATGTGTGTGTGTGTGTGTGTGTGTGTGTGTGTGTGTGTGTGTCCTTTAACCCCATTTATTCTGACTCCTCCTTCTCAACACAGC
>JAODUG010025077.1:0-14994 GCA_027564795.1 Aphredoderus sayanus
CCACTTACAATTACATACTATACCTTTTTTTTTTTTTTTATAATCCGGAGCAAGTCCCATTTGTTGACAGTAGAAATTGTCCACACTCAAAGATTATATACCTCCAAAATCATTCTTTGTTCTCAAGTTGTTTTTTTTTTTGTGACACAGGAAAGGGAAATTGAGGAAAAATAAAACAGCTGTGCATAAATATCTTGCCATTCTTAAACAGCCTCACACGTTTCTCCTCGGTACGTTTTTTTCCCCCTGTACACAACATATCCCAGAATAATCTCCTCACTGGGGAGACTCTCTCGCCAGCTCTGAAACAACAACAGCAGCAGCGTCCAAGTTTCACTCGCTGGATCTTCTACAGCCCATGAGCCCAACACATCTGGCTTTGATCATCTGGCTGCGTTACACTGGTCCCAGCCCCTCCACACTCTTGGGTTAGCTGCACTCAGCGCAGGGCTTAGGGGGTTCTGAGTGGGGGTACGCTGTCGGATGAAAGGGAGAGGGGCTGGGGCAGGTGGACAATACATTTCCCACAATGATTGAGAGTTTGATCGCTTTTAAATGTTCGCAGCGCTAGTTGAGTGCTGGGGTGTGGTGGTGGGAGCCTGCTATGTATTCCTTTCCCTGCCATAGCTTGAGTGAACCCCCACAACATTTCATGTTGATACAGCAGTGCACATGTCACACTACATCAGCCCACTGCTGTACCAGCCTTAAGTGCTGTATATACGTGTGTGCATACATTAGGGGGCCCCGTGTGCCCTAGTGATACTAGCCAGGATAGTATCTGCCGCCTCGACAAATCAAGTATTTGCCTCTGCTTGTTTTTCAGCCTCACTGTTTCATTACCTTAAACACTGTCTTTGTTAGCAAAATAACACAGCTTTAGACTGTGTTCATCATGTATATGCAGTGTGTAGCTGTAGTGAATGTTGTTATGATCTGCTAATATGTGATACTGGCTTCAAGACAAGTCTTAAGATCTTCTGCCCTCTAGTGTTAGGTCTTTGTATTACAGTGTTATTGACAATTAATCAAAATCACTTATTTTTACAAATACAATCAATCCGGATGATTGATTTTCTATACTGTATTCTGAAATTTTGATGTTAGGATTCAGGGTTTATATTCTAACAAATTTCTTTCTGTCTGTTTGCAGTCTGCGACCTCTTGATGTAGAGTTTATGAGGCGTCTCAGTAAAGTTGTCAATATTGTCCCAGTCATCGCCAAGGCAGACACACTTACCCTGGAGGAGAGGGATTTCTTCAAGAAAAAGGTCACCTACTGCATGTCCTTCCCATTGGCCCACATGTTTCAGTAGCAGTAACATTATTTCTTTAAGTTGTCTTATGTCCTCATATCGGTCTACCCTCCCTTATTCCCTCTGTTCTCTCCCCTGATTTCCTTCACTTCAGCACTGTGATGTGTGTGTGTTCAGGTTATAATGAATGCCGATACTGACTGATACTGATACTAGATTGGTCGGCAGCTAGGTTCCAGTTAACGGTGCATAAATCTTAGAAGCCCACCAGTGACAATGCCCCCTAATGATGCTCGTTTGTCGCAGCAGCCCGCCGAACTGACTTACTAGGCCTTCAGAGTTTCTCTCTCCCCATCGTGGCGAGAAATTCAGTGTGTTCTGGTCCCGTGTGCTCAGCAGATCAGGGAAGAGCTTCGAGCCAACGGGATCGATGTCTATCCACAGAAGGAATTTGACGAGGATGCAGAGGACCGAATGATCAATGAGAAAATTAGAGTGAGGACACACACCTCCCAACCGTTTGCTACAGGCAACATGGCTAATTCTGATTGTTGACACCAATAGATTAGCGCTCATGTACACAGATGCTTGTTACTGTAAACTTATGTAACTGCTTGTATTGTATTAGTATTATCCAGGCTAATTAACTTCAGTCATCTTTAAAAAAAACAATGTCAGTGTCATTCAGTAGTTTTCATAACCTTTGGCCTCTACGCAGGAGATGATCCCATTTGCTGTTGTGGGTAGCGACCAGGAGTACCAGGTGAATGGCAGGAGGCTTCTAGGGAGGAAGACCAAGTGGGGAACTATTGAAGGTACACGTCTTTCCTCGTATTTGTTGTAATTTCAAAATATTTAGTTTACCCATGGTTCATTGTTTGCTACACCTACAGTATACCCACAGTATAAACATAAATAACCGAAACACTATTGACAAAAATATTTCCACGTCTTTAAAGATGAAGTAGAAGAAAAATGTAAAACTCAAACTCACAAAATGACGTTGTGAACATCGCAAGCGGCTCTCAAGCTGCTTCGCACCGTGACTGACAGCGAACAGCGTCAGTGCATAGAGAGTAGAGGGGCTCATCACTACCACGGACCGTCAGCGTAACTATAGCTGCATTCAGGGCAGCTGGCTCCAGCCTTCAGCACCCAATGGTTTCTGGAGAGCTTTGCTTTCTAGAGGTCACGGACATGTCTGGCACAAAGTGGTCACTGTCTCAAGAGTGACAGGAAAAGCCATCTGTGGTGGTGGAGCGCAGTCGAATGCCAAAGCGCCCCCTCAGGTGGGTGTGGCGGGATGGGCATCCCATAGATTGAGCCAATAAATGGTAGTTTATACTCCCTTTGTCGGAGGTAAACACTGCAGCTTGTAGCCTACCTGCAGTGTAAGCTAGCATTTGGGTCTGTCTAACCTGTTCCCACTGTGGACACATCTTCCTATGCCAAGCTGTGGCCTTCAATGTTAATTATGTTATCTTTCGCCAACAGAAAGCACTTTGCCCTGTCGAGCAGCTCATAAAGGAAGTTTAATTTCCTGCCTTGGCCGTACTGGCACTGTTCACACAGGCGCACATATTCAAAGTGGGTCACTCCGTCAGAAGGAGTTTGTCAAACAGTTGGTCTTATCTCTTTAGAAGGGCTTTAAGTAGATTGAATTAGCAGCAGTGGCCTGGCCTGGACTACTGAGAATGCAGCGGGTTGGGGCAAGGGTGGGGGGGAGTGTGTGGCTATTGGGCCTTCACTTTAGTTCACTGGCTCCACCTAGTGGACTAGGGGGATGAACTCATTATCGACATATGGTCTGGTCTCCCTTGTGTGTGTGAGATACTATTTTATTGATTAATCTATTTCAATACCTCCTCTACCTCCATGTGCAGTTGAGAATATAGCCCACTGTGAGTTTGCCTATCTACGGGATCTGCTCATCAGGTGAGCTCATTATGTCTGTTATGTTCCACAGTTGCTCTAGTGGTGCCATTATGCGTTCATGCCTTTGAGACCAGTGTGTATCGCACTCTCTCTCACACAGGACCCACATGCAGAACATCAAGGACATCACCAGCAGCATCCACTATGAAATGTATCGCGTGCGGCGCCTCAATGAGAACAACACGGTGGTGGCCCATGCCAACGGTATCCAGGAGCACCACCTCGCTGCCCACGAGATGTAGACCCCCCTTCCTCACCCGCTCCTTACCCATCTCTCCACTCATTACACTCCATGTCCCGTTACGGCCGCCAGCCCCCTGCTTCTCTCAGCCCTTTACTACAGCCTTAAGTGCCAAGCCGTCAGCACACACAGGTGGAGGAAACACGGGAGGTGTTTTATCTATTTGTGTTTTGTTGACTTTCAGCCGAATGGACTTTTGATTAACACCTGTACTTTAAATTACCACGCCAAATGTCTTGTTTCTGCCAAATGTGATGGGATTCATAGGCTCCAAAGTGTTCCAAAGGCCTCAGCTTTTAAAACGTACCCCTCTTCGCCCTTCAGCCCTCTCTGTGATTCTCAGCAGTGTGTGGGAAGTATTGATGTCGGTGATGCACCTTCAGCTGAATTGCTTAATTTGATGAGGACACGGTAGTGTGTTAGCAGTGACAAAGCACGTCATGCCCATCAGAGCGGCCTCTTTCTGAGTGCTGCTGTCTGACACAACCGCCAATACTGGTGTCAATCACTCAACAAACCTGGGTAGTTGGAGCAAACCTGTATGTCGCTAATTCCATTTTTTTATGCATTGTCACAGTATGAATATGCCTTTCAGATTCCCAATAATATTGTTTAAATAGAAATGCCTTAAGAGTGATTTAAGATTAATAGTATTTATGCGCAATATCATGACATTTTGTTGTGGCCTGGTAAAACCATCTGGACTTTGCAAGCTCCACCTTGTTCTGAGAACTTTTCAGAAGCATTGTGCTGATTGGCCCGCTGGCCAGTCAGCATCCAGGTGTTTAGTGTTTGGAATATTGTCCCCATGTGGGTATTGATTGGTTAACGGTGGCCCAATCACCATCAAATTACGTTATTGACACCTATAATTGCCAGTGCCTCTGTGGACTATAATGACTGAATGGAGAGTTTTTCGACTAGCTTTGCAGTGGAACAAAGTGACTTTTGCTAAATCAAGGTGGTCTCACCAGGCTACTTTTGTCATTTATGAGCCATGTGTGTAGAATTTCTATATTCGCACAATGTTTAAGGGTCCTATAAAAGTGCCTTATTTATTGGTTAGTAATGTTGGATAAAATGTCAGTTTAAACTGGAAGGAGTACAAATTTCCCCACACCCCCAAATTAGGTATCTAGAGACAAAATGACCCTGCCTTCTCAGTGACCGATGCACCCTTTTTGTTTTTCCTCTTTTTCTTAATATATCGTTGGTCTATCTGTTCTGAAACATGTATATCTTCCAAAGCTGTCTTTGTCATGCTCAATGTATATTCTTGTGACTTCCGATACATTTTTGTACTGGTATTATTAACAGAGATTTGCCTTTGATATCTTGTTATTTTAAAGAAATAAAGATTAAAGTTGTAAATATTCATTCTATTTGATTTTTGCAGATTTCAAATTACTTTCTTGTCTGTTAATCTCAAGAACATCTCAGAGAAAAATAACATTAATAACCAGGCTCATTGTAAATAAAGAAAAAGATAATTTTCCGCCACACTGAATTACAATAACACTTAATTGCAGGCGTAATTCACATACTAGAACACTTCAATTGCTACCACATTAAGATTTTTTCCTTTTTTTCTTTCTAGATTAGCCTCTGAAATCAATATGGATGCCTGCTAGGCTTGTGCACGGCTGATCAACACTAATTGCCTACATATCTGAGTGCGTGTCTCCCCCACAGAGAAACAGACGGCAGAAGAAATGTCTCGAGTCCCTGACGAGGCCTGCAGATCGATGCGAGAAGGTTGTGGACATCACTTTACTCAAGTAGTAAGGAGAGGCGGCTAATGGGATTGACAGATTAGACAGGCAGGGTTCACGGTGGCCGCAATGCTTGAACAGGTACTCCCCTAGCCAACCCTTACACTTAGCAACTGAAGTGACATTACGCACGATAAGGGATTTGAAGGTGAAGAATGACCAGCCTAACAGTTAAGTGCTGTTCACGATGAGTGGATAATGGCTGTTAACCCCATTCCATGGCACCTTTAAAGAGGTGTTAAATACAACTGAAATATGCATGTATCATAAACCTCTGTTTATTTCAGACAGTGTATAGCGCTGCTGGTGGCACACTGTGGTAGTGAATATTACACAGTCTAACTAAACCCATCATTATGTCTAATCTCTGAATTTCGTCACTGGTGGATGCTTTTCACCACTTCTCTTTTCCTCTCTCATCCTTTATATTCTCCCCTGTCAATCTCAAAATGGTTCCTCGCCTTCAAAATGGCAGCCGCGGCATTTCCCATCCGTCAGATGGCAGAGGAGTTCAGACCCCTGCGTTCCCATACTCGCATCTACAGTCGCGCACCTTCTCCCGTGAGAACAGCCGAGCCGAGGGCTGGGTGGCAGAGAGGAGCATCGGTGTGACCACCCCTCCCCCAACCCCCGCCACCAGCCAGTGCTGTGTTGGCAGCCGTCCAGAGCGCCGCTGCTTAATGACATTCATTAACGAGCATCGTTCCCTTTGGGTACTAATGAACCAGGTAGAATGGGCAGGCAGGCAAGATTACATGAGGGTTTCTCCTTGTTGTCGTGTGTGTGTGTGTGTGTGTGTGTGTGTGTGCGGGTGTAATGGCGGGGGGTTGTTTGTCTGGTGTATTGCCTTGTGTCTGCCTGTGGGGGGTATATACACAGCCTTGTGTGCGTTTAGCATGCTAGCGTAGAAGCTGCGTGCGCATTCGTATTGAAAGGTATTGAGTGCTCGACAGCCACTTCCTGCGTACAGTGGCTTCAGTTCACACGAGCAATCGGGTCGGCCATAAGAGCACACAGGCGCGCCAGCTGTTTGAAGGCTTAGCAGCACGAGGACAGCTTTGCCATGCTGGCTTGAGACATGCGGTACATATGCCATCCAACACAGCCTAAAATGTTTGTTGAAATACAGTGTGGCGGTCGGACTGCTGCGTCGTCCGGCATCTTCTATCACCGTAGGAACAATGGCAGGAAGATGTATGGCCACATGAAGCCACTAACACTACTGTATCAACATGGAGGCGTGGGCACTTGTGACTTTAATCTTTTGCTGTCACCCTGTCCAAAGGGAAAGCCCCCAGACTTCCTGGAGCAGGCGTCTGTGTCCGGTAGCTCCCAACAGTGTGCCCATAGCCACTCCGCGGCGCTCGGCCAGGGAACGCTCGCCTGGTTACCGCAGCTCGTTAGCGATCCCGCCCAGCTCATCTGCATACAGCCAATGTGCCAGCATATAATGTGTGCTTGGAAGAGGAGTAGGACTATTTAATATGCGCGCGTGCTTCTGGTGCCTTTCTTTTGGTTATTTATTTATTAATTTCTTTCATTAGCGCGCACGAAGGCGGATTCTGTGGAGATATTTGTTACCAGTTAGACATCTCCTGTGGTGTGTGTGTGTGTGTGTAACGTAGGTAATGCTTGCAGTAAATGTGTCTTGTTGTCTTGTGTGTGTGTGTGTGTGGCTGTTTTTACGCACCGCAGCACAGCCACTACCAGGCTAGCCCCCCCCCCCCCCACCCAGTGTCATGGCACGTGCGTTGTTTGTCCCGCCTTGGTCTCCTCCTCCACCCACCCATCTGCTGGCGCTCTCCTCCTTTTGTTTGCACACACCTTGCCCTCTTTTTGTCCCCCCACCCATCTTTCCTTCTTGTTGGCGCTGTGCCAGCCGCTTCCGTGGTGGGGGCAGGGGAGGGGCCGCGTCTCGTATGCAAATAGCCCGCTTTATGCAAATCGGCCCCGCCGTTAATTAAAACCCAGCTGCAAATTCAATTAACGGGGCGAGAAGAGCGATGGAGGGAGGAAATGGGTTCGCTCCGATAGAACAGTGTGGCTTTCAAATGAAAACGGCCCAAACAATGTGCACTGGTGAGGAATACAAAACAATAAACTGTGATTGGTGGGGTAAGGCGCCTAATGTCTGAATACTACGGGTCACATTTTTGGTGTGGAAGGGGGGGGGCATCAATGTCATGTCACTCACCGGTCATGATATAAGGAGGCAGGGTTGTCCGCGTTTTTCCACCATGCTAAAATACGCTGGTTATTGTACCCACTCGCACAAATCACTTGAGAGAGAGAGAGAGAGAGAGAGAGTCATCTAGATAGAAGAGGGGAGAGAGACAGAAAGACGAGCGGTGGCGGTATACTTCCTGCCAGCGGCTGATTGCTGTGAGTAATTAAACCAATCGGAGATGTGTGTCAGTGATTACGCTGCCGTTAGCATAACAACAGGGAGGGTGTGTATGTCTGCGTGCTTCTGTCTGCCTGTTACACACTGATGCTTGAAAATGTGCATGTGTAGTGCTTGTTTTTATCAGCAGGCTACATTCCTAACTGTAGACTTGTGACTTTTGGTAAGTGCCGTCCATGTAGTTTAAAGGGACCCTCGTCGATTTGTGTCCGGAATTGCCCCGGTGGTGGAAACCAGCATTACACAAACGCTGTTATTTTGGCCTGAAACTGTGAGAGTTCAGGCCCCAGTCTCATGTGCTTTTTATCGCCTATGCGCATGTGTACATACAGTACTGTAGTAGATGGTAGCTGGATGTAGATTCCTGGAGTCATTATGGAGGAAACGCACAGCGCTCTAACTAACACGAGGCACCTTGCATAACAGGACGGCACACGCACTTGCTTCTAATTGGCTGCTAAGTGCCTCTGTGCTGCTTTGAGGATTGACACCCCATCCAATCCACTCACTGGATTAGAGAGGGGTGTAGGACTTGACTTTGTGACGGGGGGGGGCGGGGGCATCAGAAGGTGGCACTGCAGTTAATAATGTGGGAGGGTAGGTTGGTTTCGCTCCCTAAGGACACCAGTGTTGAGAGGAGCTTGGCACAGTGCTAAGGGAGGAGGGCTCATTGATGGACGGACATATTGATGGCACAGTACATAGTTGCTTAATATAAAGGGATGCGGTGATTAATTTAATGGATTTATGGAGAACTACAGAGAGAGATAGAGGGTGAGGCGGTGATATAGGGTTCAGAGAGCGGGAGGGAATACACGTGTGCACATGCTATTACGTAAGAACTCTTTATCAAAGGCGGTCAAAGATTGTGAGCTAATACAGTTTATTAGCTCACCGTGTAAACCGTATATTTAGTACACGGTTTGTCAAAATGTGAAAAACAAACACACCTGGCTATGTGAATGGGGAAACAAATGAGTGTCCAATATGGGGGGAGGAGCTTCTGAGGAAGCTCCCTATGGAATTGAAGGGAGAGGTGTTTTTGTTTTGACCAAATATCAACAACCTCTCCGGAAATCCCTGACTCCACCTTAACAGGAGAGAGGATACCAAGGTCCCTGTGGTGGAATAAGCAGGGAAAGGCTTGATACAGTATGCACCATAATTTAGTTAGAGGATGCTTTCACTTTGTCATCAACGCAGGGTACCTTGTTTATTGGAATATCTGTTTTCACCGCAATTCATTCCGTTTGCTTGATTAAGGTTTGTTAATTCCACTGGGACAACATAAGTGACTGAATGCCCTGTTTGAATGATGATTGGTTGACATAATGCATCCCAGTGGAGTGCCAGTTTGCAATAGTGGAATGCTTAAAATTGTAAATCTGAAACATTGTAGACCTCTGTGTGCATACTGCATTGGTGCCATGTTTACTGCTAATCATAGAGCCAGTGTTTGACCACTATGGTCATGTGTTCATGCAGGACTAATCAGAAGTTGACACAAAGGAGATTGTCAGTGCCCTGCATTTGTCCAGAGTGTGTGTCTTGTATTATAAACCCTGTGTGAACATTTTATTGAGAGTTCTTTGAATGAAACAGTGTGGGTGTGATTGCAATGTAAACAATGTCAAGTATATGCCCAATAATCAAATCTTAATTCTGAATATTATTATTATGAAAAGACATATACCATGCTCAAAATGATTGATGTTGAGAAGCAGAGCAATGAATAGGCTTCATCATGTTAATGTAATTATTTTGAGGTTAATATAGTTGCATCAAATTCAGACTGTAACTGGAGGGGATAGATTGAAATCTCAGTAACCTGGCTAAACCTTAAGTTAGCATACATGTACAGACACACATAAGCAATCACGCTTGTGCACATTTGTGTCAACGATGTGCTAGGTAAGAGATGTACTATTCCACATTATTTTTTCTATATTTCCATATACAGTAAACATACTGTATAACAGTGGCATTTGGTCATTAATCAACAATAAATCTGTTTACTCACTTAAGATAATAAACATGGCTCATTTAGGCTAAATTACACTTAGCTTAAGCAAACGTCGAATGCATTTTAAGCACACAATTAGACAAACATTTACATGCAAGCCAGGTTGAATGCCATTTAGGCTGGTCTTTTCACTACATTGCCTCTACTAGTGGGCAGAATCAATAAATGCACACTACACCTTCAAAGCAAACTCAAGGATCCAATCTGGGTGGATACTACATACAGCATGCCTGGGGAAAATCAACACCCACTGCTTTTGGAAAGGACATGGCTTTCAATTTGGCTTTTTGACTTTCTCCTGTCAGCCTGCAAATTCCATCAGAGACTCTGTGGAGTAAAGTCTGACCTTGCGGTGAATAGGAGGTTTTTAAGCCACTTTGATGTATGCAGCCAAGAGGGACTGCCGGTGAACAGTAATGGAGTATAGAAATACAAAGAATATACACAATGTAGAGTGAAATTGATAGGGGACAATGCCTGGTGTTTCCACGTGCTCCTGATTGAATGAGATTGGCATGAGGGAAAGGTAATAAGAAATGTAAAAAGAAGAGAGATGCAGATTCTTGTGTAGACACATACATACCATTCTCACAGTTCTTCCCCCACTCAGTGCTAACTGGGAGAAAAACAAAACAGTATCATTGACACGGAAAAACAAAATGCTGGAACAGGAAACACAACAGCCCTCTTTATGAGAGAGAGGGGGAGAGAGTGTGTATGGCCAGCTTGTCTACTCTCCTTGGGGGGTGAGGGGGAGTTCCGCCCCTCACTTCAAAGCTCCTATTTAACACCTTTTTCTACCCTCTCCTCTTGCAGCATTTATAACTTGCTCGGTGTACCTTTTAAAAGTACTGTGTGTGTGTATATCATGTATAATGTGTCATACTGTACAATATGTTTCATTTAACGTTGTAAAAGGTAGCAGTCCATCCACCCATGAATAAATACAATGTAGTTCTATTGGGTTGTGTGTTGATAGCGATGCATAACACTCACGGTCTGTGTGTTCATATTTGTCCCCCATGTGTCTTCTAAACCCACATGGGCTCCATCAATCACAGTCTGCTCTATGATGTGGCACGTGGTGCGTCTGTGTGAATAGACTCCACCCTGGGCACCAGAGGACTAGCAGTGTGTCTGTCTGTCCGTCTGCTCTCAGGTGATGGAGCTGCCATCGGGCATCTATAGAGACCCCGCAGACACACACGCCACACATCACGCGCAGGTAGGTGAGGCTGTTTGCATGCGTGTGTGTGTTTTAATACCGTTCTGCCTTGTTTGATGTCCCCATCGCCTGTGATGACACAGTTGACTGACAGAGGAGCGTCTTTGGTCAACCTTATGATTCTACCGTTTGAGAAAACAGCTTCTATATTGCCAGTGCAGTGAAGTTCTGCCAACCCGCTCACTCTCTCCTCTGTGTGTGGGGCATAGGCGTCGGAGCCATTGTACGAGAGGGGGACGAGACCCCCTCTCTTATTCGTTTGGACCCCCCCCACGTTTACCATGTGAGACTTCAGCACATCAGTCTGTCCACTCAGCGTTCAATTCAGTGATGCATTATCACATCCATTCCACTCCATAATTGAGAGAGTGCCTAACTCAATGTAACTCCATGATATGTTTTCATTGTTAGCTTGCAAGGGTACGCAAGCCAGCCGTCCATACAAGGTAGCAGTTGAGGCTACACAATATTTTTTTTTGCTGTCACCTCAAACTGTTTAGATGGAGGTAAAACATTCTTGTTTTGTTACATTCTATATTAACACTAGGTAATGTTAGATTAGTAGTAAAGGCATGCATTTAATGTTAACATTAGCTAGTTTCCCTTGTTTAGTTAATTTAATGTTACAGTAGATTGGTGCCCCCCCCACATTACAAATATTTCCGACACCGATGGTGGGGAGAAGATTGAAGGTCCAATAATGCTGTGTGAACACCGCCCCTCCTCCACACACATGCACACCCACACACACACACTGGTTCCCCTGTGCCTGCAGCTCTCAGATATGAACAAATAAAGTCTGCCTCTGCTAACCCCTGCAGAAAGACAGTTGCTGTGGTTGCTGTGTGCTTTTTAATAAAAGGGACGTGTTTTGTCTGTGTGTGTGTGTGTGTGTGGGGGGGGGGGGAGGGGTTTAAGACACATTTCATACCTAGTCAATCCAGATATCCCACATGTCAATTATTGTATTTTGTCTGTCTTTGTTTATTTACCTATTGACCATTCCCCCTATAGGCTTAGCTATAAGTGGATGACACATTTAACCCTCCCGCTGTCCTATGGGCCAAAATGGGCTCCCTCTGCTGGTAGTCTGCTGAAATGCCTTAGGACAGCGGGAGGGTTAGGGGGAAATAACCCAATCCCACAACCCAAGCTTCAATGCACCTTGGCATGTAGCATTCTGTTTGAGCTTGTCTGTCTCTTGTGGAAGTGGGGTTACATTGCGGATGTTGACAAACATCCGCTCAGCTTAAGTGTGCTTGAGCAAGACATGAAGAAGTGACCTAACCTCACTGAGCGCTACTTGTGTACAGTATATATAACATGTATTCACACACTTTAATATACAGTATATTTGAATGATTTTATTATTTCATTATGCCTCTTTTGTTTGACCACTGCTTTTATATAGAAATCCCTAATATTTTAAATTTGTTGATTCTCTTTCTTTATTGATGTATTAAACAATGAATTATATTGTGTTTATTCACATCAGAATTATTGTATTTCTGTAATGTCATAAACTATTTGAGATAGAGCAGGCCTATTGTCTGGTTTGTTCATATTTTTATTATTTCTGAGTGTACTATGACATCCACCAATTGAAGTGAATAATAAAAAAAAAAGAATATGTAATTATGAAGACAATAAGACAACTGTGATCATTTGTGCAGAGTGGATTCGGCCAGCTAAACAAATATGCAATTAGCTTTGATAGTGCCTTGCACTTTATATATTTATTACAGATATATGCACCATTAAAGGAGTAATTCCATGAAAAACTAATATTTCTTGTTGCCCCTGTGAGGATATGACTGCCCATAGTCATCTACGATGATATGATGGTGCCTGTAAAGCGCTTTAAAGTGGCTGAAAGGTAGAAAAAGCACTATATAAATGCAATCCATTTACCATAATATTCAGCAAAATAGGCTATACAAGCTACAAGGAAGTGAAGTTGATCACCAGTAAGCAAACCGTAAATCAAAGTTTAAATCCAAGAAGTCACTGCTCATCCCGCCCACTCTTCCACATAGTTTGCTGATGTAAGGCAAGACTCAATTTGTGTTTATGCTATGGTAGCCTATTAGTTATCAACAGCTAGGTTTACAGTTTTGGTAATCTATAAGTACTTAACATTAAAGCAACACCGAAAGCGAAAATCTTCTGAGAGCTCCTGTGGGAGAGATCCTACATATATAATGTGCTATAAAATGATAGGGCTGGTTTATTGACCTTTACCCTCTCTCTCCATTTACTGTAGATACGGTTCAAGTATTTGGAAAATGCCAGGGCACAAGATAAGATTAACTCTATTCCCATACGTACAAACCATCTCCCCTGCTAACCAAGGTGTAACTCTATCTCCAGCTTAATTAAGAACAGCCCACGTTGGAGCTGCCACCCCATTTAGTTAATTAGTCATGAAAACGAAGTGCCATGGTTTTAATTAGGCTGACATTGTGTGTGTGAGGGACACAGGGAGAGCATTTCATTCTGGCTTGGCCACACTTTATATTATTAAAAAGTCTGTCCCTTCTGCACTGTGTATTTGTATTTTGACATTATACAATATAATGTCAACAAATACCGGTATACAAGGGACAATTACACCTAAAATATATGAATAAACATTTCATACATGTATTAATAATAAATTAGTAGGAAAATATTTTACAGTTTTTAAAACCTCAGAACCACACAACCTGAGAGCGGGTTTGAAAGAAATCTACAACATTTATTCAATTTGGATGTTGTAAAAACTTGGACGTTGGTTGGACTTTCACATTTCTGAGCATCCTTGAACTAACCATGATGGCCACTCGCTGGCAGCCATATTTCTTATTGTACTGGCCAAACCTAAAGAAATTGGCTTTTCCTTTAGCTCTTGTTAACCCTATAATATATAAATGATGATATAAGTTATTGATCAGCGGTTTTGATTGGGGGGGCCAAGTCTGGGCTGGGCTGTTTGAGGTCTTGACCTTTGGCCCTTACTAGGACCTGAAGATGGAATGGATGTTGGTAGGAAGATTATATTTTATCAGCTCATGTGCAGCTTTGTTACCACACAGCATCTTATATCAGATTCATTTTCGTGTGTGTGTGTGTGTGTGTGTGTGTCAGTCAGCTAATTTGGAGAGATGAACCCTCCTTTGTTCTTGCAGGGGGAGGTATAGTTGGAAGTCTAAACTGTAATGTAATGTTTCATTAATGTTTCAGGGACTTTAGAGATAAGTTATAACATCAGATAAAGCCCTCCCATCTTACACCCTCACAAGAGTGAATGAGTGAATTAATAAAGCTTCTGTAACAATTCGTTTTTTCTTGGTTCCTGTTACCACAGGCCCAAGGATTTGTACAGCTCTTGCATAGATGGCCTATCTGTCTGTCTGTCTGTCTGTCTGTCTGTCTGAAAGGCTCATCATTGTCCTTTTCTTTCCGGTAGTTTTCTTTTTGTCTCTCAGATTTGAACTTGAATAGTAGTTTAATATTTCATGGGAGTTAATATAAATAGCCTTCAGTATATGTCATTTTCCAATTCTTATGTGTTCCTCCCTCCTGCTCTGAATAATCTGTGATTGTCTCACTACCGGTAACAGTTCCTGTCTTTTAACTCCTCTGTGTGACTACTATCTTAATATTTTCTCCCTTCTCTCCCCCCCCCACCCTTCCTTCCTCACTCCCTCTCTCCCCCTCCCTCCCTCCAGCTGCTGTTGGTGCAGATCAGAGTGGCGGAAGTGGAGCGCACTATCAGGTCACATTGTTTTTTTCTATCTGCATCGAGCAATACTGCCAGAGATACCATGGTAACTCTAGCAGCAGTGATACCATACAGTCACTGTATCACAACACTATCAGTACTGCCAGCATTATATGCTAACACTAGCAGTACTGCCAGTGATACCATACAGTCACTGTATCACAACACTATCAGTACTGCCAGCATTATATGGTAACACTAACAGTACTGCCAGTGATACCATACAGTCACTGTATCACAACACTATCAGTACTGCCAGCATTATATGCTAACACTAGCAGTACTGCCAGTGATACCATACAGTCACTGTATCACAACACTATCAGTACTGCCAGCATTATATGGTAACACTAACAGTACTGCCAGTGATACCAT
>JAODUG010025088.1:0-10000 GCA_027564795.1 Aphredoderus sayanus
AGAGAGAGCGAGCGAGAGAGAGAGAGAGAGAGAGAGAGAGAGAGAGAGAGAGAGAGAGAGAGAGAGAGAGAGAGAGATGCGGGCAAGAATAAAGCTTGGTGGGATAACACGTTGTTGAACAGCTTTAGTGGATGTGTGTGTGGGAGGGAAGTGACTTATAACCCATCTCTTCCTGGCCTGGTAATCTTTGTAAGTAGCTGTATTTCACTGCAGCAATCTACTGCAATCCAAGGGTTTAGCAGCAACTGTCGAGTCAACCCAGAGTAACATGCACAACCCTTTCTGTTAGAACTCAGAGCCGCAGAGCACGATGACCAAAAACAGACTGAAAATGAACCAACCGATGCTCGTTAAAAACTGCTGTCTCTGCGTCTGTCTCCGACTCACTTGATCAAGCGTGCAACAAGGACACATGAATTTACGAGTATAACATAGTTAATTACAAATATCAGGATAGTACAAAACCAACATTGAGTGTTTATGTGTTAATGGCCTTATAGTGGCCACTAAGGCCATAACCCTATACAGTGAACACTATAGCTATATAATGTGCCCAATGTTGTAGGCGATTATTATTCATTATTGTAGCTGTCCATACATTATATACTACATGCTTGTTGTGTTTGTTAAAGGCTATGCTATGCTTACAGGTTTAGCTCAGCATAATGACCTCCTTCAATGTGTCCTCTGCGTCACAGCGTGTGGTCCTGTGTGAGTTAGCTGCCTGCAGATCTTAGACATTTGTCCCAATAAAAACCTTAAGCGAACACGCACCGGAGCAGAAGCGATATCGTTTCTATTAAGGATCAGCATTAGTCCTGCTCCCTTGCTCCTTCTTGCCACCTTACACTGTTCTTTTCCCCTAATACCTCCCACCTTCTCATTCCCTAAATCCAATCTCCTTTATCTCTTGATATTTGCTCCCGGTGATTGTGCGCGTGTGCGCGTGTTCGTTAGAACATGTGCGGATGTGAGAAAGCGAGGGAAGTCTCTACGATGAGCTGGGGCTCAGTGACAACCCGTTTTCTGCAGCTCTCTGCCAACATTGTTTTTATACTAACCCCACAACTAACCCCCCCTTCTGCAGTGCAGAAGTCCATCTCCCACAAAACAACAAACAACGAAAGGATGCTAATGTTTGACAGAGAAGATTCATATAGGCTACCTCAGGTTACCGAACAGGCCTTTGGTTTCGCCTTTGTTTGGCGACACAAAAGAAACACAATGAGTCAGACTTAGAAAAGCATATTTTCTGTTGCAAGAATCACAATGCAGTAATTTGTGTGTGTATGTAAACACTATTGCCCCACCACTGCACAAAAGCGTCACACACAGCTACAGTGTTAGCAATGGGTACAGGGAGATCTATTTGCAGAACGCACCCTGAGGCAGTGGAGTACAGTACTTTGTTTGTACCTTATTGTAACCATAGAACTCTATATATTAACCCATCAAGCCACATTTGGCTGCAGTGGCCCTCAGAGACTCAACTGCTGTAGCACTGTTCAACTGTGACTCTCTCTCTCCCTGCATGTAAATACAGTATACTGTATACATATTGCACACACATTCATATACACACACACACAAATAACATGGACTAAAACCTAAAACAATGAATTTGTACTGTACTATGTGGCTTTATTTTGGGCTTCCAGGTCAATTGTGTTGAGGGGAATGAGACCCTCTGCTCTTGGTCTTGGGTTGCAGAGCTGTGCTACATACTCTAGTATGCAGCTGATCTCTGTAATGACGTTGTTGTTTGAAGTTCATGTAAATTAAATCACACTGATAGACATACAGTATACACACACATGTACAGGCACACACACACACACACATGACATTCTCTCTGTTTTCTAACAAACATAAACCAACATGCAGCTGTCTAAATCAGTTAATTCATCATGGCTGAGAGACTAGATAGCATGTACTTGCCAACTTCAGCGATATGCTTTGAATGTGTTTTTGAGAAGACAATAGATACTAAATAATTACAATATTGTGCATTTTCAGTCAGTGACAGTTACAGTGTCTATATTAACGATCATAAAGTAGATGTTATTGTGTAATTTTCTCATGTTATTGGGACAGTTCAGAGGAATAAGTTGATTGTTTTTGTACGCAAGCAAAAGATTGTTCACGTGTCTGGATTTGCTTATCATCCCTTATGATATGATACATGATATGTGTAATAGATATAGTGTATACTTGCCAGAGACATTCTGCCTGCAGGCACAATATGTATGTATTAACATCAATGCCTTAGTAGTTCAGAGAACAGTAGAACAGCAAAAGCGTGTGTGACTTTCAAAACCCAGTTCTGAAGTGAAAGTTAAAGGGCTCATAATGCTCCAGGGACAAAAGAGAAGGATTCCAGGACCACGGAGAGCACCCCTCTGTATAAGCCTTGACAAAGGCAAGGTAACAGACACACAGTATTAGAACTACACCCATTTTCTGCAGGCATGGCTACAACAGGACCCGTTCGCTAATGAAGCCTCCTGACTGCATGGGAGCGATCCTCTGCCCAGAGAACAAGACAATGGTGTATCCCTGGTGATGGTTTGAATCACTCAGGGACGGACTACATCCATGGGCTTGGAAAGCTTTGTTCTGATGGGATATCTGTGGCTTCTGAGTGTTAGCCTGATGGGTCTGCTTTGCAGCTTGAGGAAAGCCCCAGAGCAAGCGCTGTAGACTGCGGCCTGGATATAGAATGGGGGATGAGTGGGTGAATAGACAGTTTGCATTGTTCCTCCAGACACAAACTGTGTTTCACCCCCCCGTCCAACCCCCACCTACATCCTCTGCTGTTTCTCCCCGGCGGCAAGCACTGTTGAGGCCTTCAGCATTCTGTCACGTCTGTTGTATTTTGTTCCTGCACCCCCCACTGTTTAGATAACTCCTACTGTAGAGCCGCTATTTCCATTTTCAAACACAATAGCAAACCCCCGCAGTCACAGCCTTCAATGCACTCGAGTCAACTGTCTAATCATTTCATTGATGATTAAAGAGTCACTCTTTTTGAAAAAAGTAGTGCCAACATATATATTAAACACGAGGAAGGGGAGAACATACATTAGTGATGTATTTGATTCCCTTCATTGGTTGGAGTTATTAAGGTCCTGTAGAATATTATATAGCGCACGCCTTTTAGAGACGGTTGAACAGAGATTTTTCTATCTTTAGCTGAATTGTGAGTCAGTCCGGGATCTAATATAAGTATATGCCTGTGCAGACCATCAACGCAGCTGTGACAGCTCAGTCCAAACCATACAGTACACACACTGAACTAAGCACGGAACTACTTCTGGAACGAAAGCTGTTAACCACGTTAACCATCCCCTGAATACCTTATAGCATTTCAAACAGTTAGTGAGGTGATGTTTGCACCCTTTAAATAGTCAATACTAAACAACCACGTGAAGACTGCAGCATATTTTCACTGCATAAAGTTTGCGTGCATATACAGGCATGCTATTGGTTGACAGACAATTTGCACAGAGAATGTGATTCCATGTGATCTTTTATTAATATACAAACAGTGCTTAATTGAATATACAGTCTGATTGATTGCTTTGGACTGAGTATATTTATCTCCAGCAGGTTCACATTATCAATGTGTTTATTTCGAAACACGTTCGTGTTTGGCTTTCCAGATCTATAATTTATCCTTGAGTGTGTGTTCCTGGAAGCTCCAGTGTGTGTGTGTGTGTGTGTGTGTGTGTGTGTGTGTGTGTGTGTGTGTGGGGTGAAGAGGGTGCACCAGCTTCAGTCCACCTCCTTCTTCAGGTATTTCTTCATGACGGAGGCCACATCTTCGCCCTCGCTGCCCTCCGCCTCCAGTCTCTCCCCCCGGGGCTCCCCGGCCCTACGCCTGGCCCCGCTTCCCTGGGAGCTGCCCCCCGAGCCCCCCGAGCTGGAGGACTCTGTCTCCGAGCCCTTCCTGCTCCGGCCGGAGGGCGGCAGCTCCCCGAAGTGCACGCTGAGCGCCCTGCGGCCGCCGGCCCCGCCCCGCAGCGAGCCGGCCAGGCTGCTGGTGGACTGGGCGCGGCGGATGGCCGGCAGGATGTCGGAGGAAGCGTCGTCGCCGCGGCGCCCGCTGTTGTCCCCCGCCGCCGCCAGACGCCGGTTCTGGAACACCAGCGGCTCCGAGATCCTCTGGGCGCGGCCCGCCTCCTCCCAGTCCTCCTCAGGGATGGGCCGGGCGGGGGGCTGGTGGCGGGGGCTCTGCGGGGAGCTGAGGGAGGACAGGCGGGGGAGGGCAGGGAGGGCATCGGCCCCGCCGCCGCCCAGGGAGAGGGCGCTGGCCGCCCGGGGGAGGAGAGGGGAGGGGGGCTTGAGGATGCCGGGGGGCCCGGGGGGCCTCCTGGGCTCCTCGGGGCCCCCCAGGGAGAGGGCCGACGCCCGGCGTCTCAGGGTGGAGGCTCCGGTGGTCTGGTAGATGGGCAGGGAGACCGCGCTGCCCGCCCCGCCTTCCCCCGGGCCGCCCCCAGCCCCGCCCCGCCGCCGACGCAGCCCGGCCAGCAGCTCGGACAGGGCCGAGGAGGAGGGGGCTCGCCCGCCCGGCTCAGACCCATCATCTTCAGGGTCCACACAGGACCTTATGGGGACAGGAAGTGACATCATCTGTGTCAACACAAGGCTTAACAGACAGCAGCTAAATAAAGACTCATAAGACAAATATTTAAAGGTTATATATACGATATTATAAACATTAATATAGAAGCAAACAAATAGTGTCTATATCTTTTGTCTACAGTGGAGTTCTGGCCTCCTGAGCAGAGAATCACATCACACTCCCTGTGTGTGATGTAATCTGAGCTCCTCTGTTCTTTGTTTTCATATCCGGCTGGCTGCTCATGCATGTTAGTGTGTGTGTGTGTGTGTGTGTGTGTGTGTGTGTGTGTGTGTGTATGAGTGTGTTTGTGTGTGAGACTGTGTGTGGCCCATGGATCATTTATTTTGGTCTGAGATGCTGGTGCACTTAGTGTGACATCTAGTGGCAGAAAGGCATAATATACCCACTTTAAATATACATATATATTATCTACAAACATATTAACCATACAGTACAACTCTTAGCTTTGTGTGATGCAATGTTTTAATAACACCCTAAAAACATAATTCGTGTATGCGTTTTAAGACACGTATTTAAACATAATTACTGCCTTTTGATATATTGTAGGTAGGTAAACAGTTCTCAATATTTGGTGAAAACCAATTTAAACCAATTTAAATTGATAATACAGGTTGTACCGGAAACTGTAGGTGCTCGTGCTGTCAGCAACAGACTGGCGCCCCGTCTGGCTGCCAACGGTACTGCCGCTGTAGGAAGCCCCACTGCGTGAACCCCCTCTAGGCACTCCCAGCCAATGACGGATTCCCTCTCCGACGTCCTCTGTCCCCAGAGAGCCCGCGCTGGACACAGAGTCACTGTCACGCCGGGGAACAAAAGGGGAAGTTATGCCTGGGTGCCAGGACGGAGGGCGCACAATCATGCTAACACTCACAGAACTGAATGGAAGTGCTAAAGCAGAATTAGCTCATAAACCTCCGCAGACAGTCATTTATGGCTACAGCTGAGACAGCACACCCAGGCCATACATTTCCTTTGCTGTGAGCTACACAGATAAGCACAAGATGAACTCTGATGACAAGATGGGGAATGGGCAATGCGAGGGGTTGAGAAACGTACATGGGAGAAATGTAAGGGATAAATTATTAAGCACAATTTGGAATTAACTCGAGACACGATATTCTTACTTCTTTGGTTATGCCAGTACTGTGGCAGAGACCTGCTTGCATCCATGATGGTCAGTGGAGAGTTAGTAGCCATGCACTTAGCCATGTTCACTCTGATCTCATTCAAGCAGGCCTCTCTACATGAATCCTGGCCCTCTGTGGCCTATGATGCTATGAAATCACTCAGTTCACAGCCTGTACAGCTCAACGCTACAGGCAATGACAAAGCCCAAACAACTCAAACCCATTCGTAAAAGAGAGCTCTTACAGATCTTTTTTGCGAGTTAAGGACTCCACAGCAGTGTGAGTGCTGGATTGGTAAAGAAAAACAAGCGATTATACATACAAATGTGTAAACGTGGACCTTAAAGACATGTGACACTGACATAAGGGCATGTTACCTTTCAGTGTCACTCTCGTCGCTGGATTCCACTTCTTCCAGGGCGGCCTGCAGATCTACGATGCGGCGAATGGATGTCTCCAAGTCGGCTTGTAATGTCTGTCGAACGGCGGTGAGCTCCTCTACCTGCATCTCCTGGAAAATAAAGAAGATGGGGGGATCTATGTAGAGACAGGCCAACATCAAGATATGTGACACTGTATGCACCGTGGCAATTCAATAACTTCTCATATCCCAAATACAAAAAGACATAAAAAATACATTCATATGTATTTCATACAATATTATACTTGCATATGTTTAGTACCCATACATGTTTTGTATATGTTTGTACTGCATGTGTTATATAAATATATATAAATATATATAAATATAGTACAATACTGTACTATAATGAAAAATATACTATACATATTTGCATGAAATACATATTCAGTGTTAAATGTTGCATGAAATACATATTCAGCTCCGTGTTTAATCACATATTGACTTCTGCAGTTTGTTTTTCATATGGGTAAGGTTAAAGACATTTGCTGACAAGGAGACAAGTGAGTCTAACTGCTTGTTCCCCCTCGACAATCATAAAGACCTTGAGATTCATTCGTCTCCAGCGATTACCTCCATCCCAGCCCCATATTAGTTCATCAGTCAAACGGGGGGAATAACCTGTAGTGCCTGCACACATAACATGCCAGGGCCATTGGTTTGTCAGGATGGATGGCTCTGGTTATTTGAGGGGTTACATATCCCTCCTGACACTGGGAAAACAGTGATTTATTCATTCATCACCTGTCTTTTTTCTTCTGGTCTTCTCGGTGTCACATCGCATCACACAAGCATGTGCATGCGCACGCACACACACACACACACACCATGCTAAGAGATACGCTTCCAGGCTTTCAAAGTTATTGGCTTTGTTGGCTTGTAGGAGAAAGGTGGAGAGGGGTGGGGGTGTTGCGGTGGTTGTCATAGAGACACACACACACACGTGTGTGTGTGTGTGTGTGTGTGTGTGCGCGTGCGTGCGTGCGTGCGTGCGTATAACCTTGAGAAGACAATGAGGATTAATCACAGCCAGACAGAGAAAGCTGGGTAAGAGAGGGGAGGGGGGTATAGTTCTGAGAGTATCCTGGTGTGTGTGTGTGTGTGTGTGGTTGTGTTTATATATGTCTATCCAGGACACTGTGTGATTGGCCATTAGCGAAGTTGTCTTGTAGCTTGGCAAATAGCATCTGTCTCTGTGTGTGTGTCTTCCTCTGTGCCCAAGGTCAGGGGATGTATCTATAAGGGTTTACACATAACAGCATTACGTGTGTGGCCCATCCATGTACCGCGAGCAGTAGCACCTTAAGGGCCACGCCTTCATATTCAGTTGGGATGTAAAATGAGTGAACAGGGCAGCACACGGCTACGTTGTGCTAGCTGGGGGCATTACCAGCTCCATGCGTCTGCGGCCGCTCTCCTGCTCCCTCTGGCTCAGGTCCTCCATCTCCAGCCGCATGTCGTGCAGCCTCTGCTGGTAATACTGGGAGTTCTCCCTCTCCCTGGCCTCGGCCCGGGCGCTCTGCTCCAGCTCCTCGCCCAGACGCACCACGCTGTCTCTCAGACGGAGCACCAGCACCTGCAGAGGGACCACGGCACCTGCACTGAACGGCTACATGCAGGTACACTTCACTGCAGAGGGAGGGGTTTGAGCAGGATTGAGCCTATGCGCTCTGCTGGGGGAGGAGTAGGGATGGGTGCTCTTGGGCACATGCTGTTTGACTACAGGCTGCGTTATATCGATGGCGGTCTGGGACACAGCTGAAGAGGAACCTGTATAGCAGCAAAGGTAATGTTAGGCCGGTCTCACCTCGAACCTCTTCACCTGTCCTCTCTGGAACTCCAGCTTATTCTCCAGGTCACACACGCGTGCCTCCTGCTTGCTCACAATACTACGCCCCACTGTGGAGGACTCGAGGAAGAGCACCCTGGACACGCTCTGCTGGAGCTAAAGGGGAATAATACATGAGGTTCACTCTATCATCCAAAGCGGCTTACAATGAGTATCTTCCACCAGCTTTAGTTAATTAGCAACCCTAGTTCCTAGTGAATACATTAGTTGTAGCCAGGCTTAAAATAAAAAGCATAAATGTTCAAAGCAAGTGCAAAAATAATAGTTATGAGCTTACTTATGCTTAAAATATGCACATTTGGCTGCCAGTGCAGTAAGTCAAATTTACTTGATAAGATTTTTTTTTAAATAAGTGCATATTTACTTAAATATAGACACTAGACAAGCCATTATTTTAGTCGAACTAGATTATATATCTAAAAACAAAATGATCACACTGAGTTAGATATAGGTTTTGCAGTGTAGTCGGTTTTACAAACATTTGACCTTGAATGTATAGTTTACCTCTTCCTGGAAAGTGTGTCTTTGTTTCTTAACCTCTTCTAGTTCGGCTTGCAGTTCTCTGATCTGAGTAATATCATTGGAGGACTGGAACAAACAAGCAGATAAAGAGGTTGGGTCCTCAGAGAAACTACAGGCTTGAAAAGAAATGAAGGCCATAAAATGTACCAGATCAGATGAGGCGGATTCATAAAAGAGACATTTTTAAAAGTGGAAAAGACATGAATGAAAAAGCAATACCTGTGCAATGAGAGCTTTGTGTTTCTTCATGAGTTCATTGAGGTCTTCCTGGTCCTCTTCTAGTCTCTTCAGCAGATCTGCCTTCTCATGCTGGAGCAATGCTAGTTGTTCATCCACCTGTATGAACCAGAAACCAGCATGAACCTACCGTAAGTCAGCCCCACCCACCCCCCCACCACACACAAACACACACACACACAGGGTGGAAAGCTGGCTAACCAAGCTCTTGTGCTTGCAGATGTTCTCCAGCTCAATCTGAGCGTTGTCCAGCTCCTGAGACAGGGTCTTCTGGATGTTCTCAGCCTCCATTCTCCTGGCTTCACTCTCCTCCAGCTGTTAAGAGACATACTGCTTGCATTAAATCTCGTGTAATTCCAAGCACTCATATTGCAGATGCTGGCCGTGTGTGTACGTGTGTGTGTGCATGCGTGTGTCCGTGCGTGCGTGCGTGTGTGTGTGCGTGCGTGCGTACCTGGCAGTGCAGGCGTTCTATCTGGTCCCTGCCACCGCTGGGCTGGTTCTGTCCACAGCTGTCCAGTGTAGACAGCAGCAGCTGTGCGTCGACCAATAGAGCGTGGGTCCTCTTTAAATCCCTCCTCAGCTTCTTCTCCACGTCAAAGTCTCTGTGGCCCACCTAGCATGACACGGCAGGGCAGACAAGACCGGAAGAAATAGTTGTTAGCGCATGGAACGGTTTGGGAATGACAGAGTTTAGGAGTGCAGGTACAGTGGCAGGAAATCAGGGGACTATTTTGTCAGGTTATGTACAGTAACTGCAGAGACTGGAGTGAACAGTGGTTTCAACGGACAGCATCCCACGATCGACTTTTTGGAAAGGGGGGTGGGGGTAAATGGCCTTTGTATTAGGCCATTTCAGGCTATGCATGGTAGATGTTGCTGTCTGGATGCTGCATACGTCTAACCTGACATGCCAGATGGATTGTTGTTCACAACCGCATTTGGGGAGCCATCCATAGGAACTGTTGTTTTAGGGCGGTTTCTGTCATAAACATCTTGTCAGTTGATTGGATAAACCATTTGTCTGTCAGCTAACTTCAACCTGACCAACGAACCATATGACATTGTAAGAAATTAAACTTTTGCAAAAACCATTTGTAGAGTGAAAACATCTTTTCCATCTAAAAAAGCCTTTAACGCTGTTGTTTGTTCTATTTTCAATAAAGATATTGTCTTCAGTTGAAATTAAGCTGACAATA
>JAODUG010025088.1:12500-16079 GCA_027564795.1 Aphredoderus sayanus
TTCTCCTGCACAACCTTGTCCTTCAGCTCTCGCTCCTTGTCAACCTCCTCCAAAGCCTGGGTCAGCTCGCTGTCAAACCTGCATGCGCACAGTATCAGCTGGTTAACTGTCTACTCCAGTAAACACACGTTTTAACATATATACCTTGTGAAGTCCTTGAAAATATCGTACTTGGCCACTTGGCGGCGCCATCTGACTGTGTATGATTTGTGTGTTTTTCAACTGTCATTGCTGAGTGTATTTATTTCTTTATTAATTATTTCTTTATGTATTTCTGTTGTTTTTTTGTGCCTTTTAACCCTCCTGTTGTCCTCTGGTATCAAACACAGACCTTGTGTTGCCATCAGTGCACATCATATGTGTGTGTAAGCTGTAGAGTTAGCATTGGCACACTCTATCTGCCACAAAGAGCTAGTGATTTGGGTCATTTTGACCCAGAGGACATCACAAGGGATATAAGGATAACACAAGGATGACTTAACACATAAGGACAACAAAGAATGTTACACAGTCACGACCACTTCTGAAAAGGTGAGATTTTGTATTCCACTCGATTCAAATGTTTAACAAAACGTTTCAAAAACTGTTTACATAATCGCCACAATATATCCCCAGATTGAGAGGCAGTGTACAGACATGAGTACACCGCATGACACGGTGTGGAGCCTGTACTGTACACACACACACACACACACACACACACCTTCGCTGTTTGCGGTCGAGCTCGTGCAAGCGGCTCTGGAGGCAGTCTGTGAGGACGCGAGCATCCTGGAGGTCAGAGGTCACGCGACGACACTGGCGTTTCAGCTCTGCCGCGCTGCGCCGGGACTGTTCTAGTTGGGCCTGCAAAGTAGCCACCTGCACACACACACACACACACACACACACACATTGATCCGCCTGAGGTGCTGAGAGCTCCCACTAATGTGTGTCAATATGTCCTGGTATCCTACCTTGGTATCGAGCTGTTGTCTGGCCTGTCTCTCTGCTTCCAGCTTCTCCTCTGTCTGCTTATGTCGCCTACGGATGAATTCTACCTCCGTCTGGCAGCACTCTAACTGAAGGGCGAGCTCGCTGTCTGTGGGGAGGGGTTGGGACTGTGCTATCACCCTCATGGCCATGGGTGCAATTGTCTACAACAGTTCAAACTGTGGACCAGGTCATGATGAATCATAATGGTACATCTAGTTTTGAGCAAGGAGAGTCTTGGGATTTTATGTAGTTAATACTACATGTTAGCATTAACTGCATAATACTACAATACTACAAATGTACATTTGAGTAAGTATTTTCACAGTATAAGCACAAGTTTTTGTATTTCATACCTAAATAACCTACTGTCCATTGCTGGCCATTGTATAGGTGTGTGTGGTGCTTCATTATATGTGATATTAGCACAAGCAGATGAGCTGACATGCTACATGGTGTTCTCATGTACCTGTCCCTTTGCCCGTCTGACTGTTGGTGTTCTGGATTTTCTGTTTTTCCTCCTCGAGCTGCCTCTCCAAGGTTTCCATGGTGACCTTACATTGGTCCAGACGGGCCTAACAATGCAAGAAAGAAAGTAACATTGGGGTACAAAAGCTGAGTTAAGGAGAGGATGAACACAGAATTCATATCACGCTCTCTTTCTGCATCTCTGAGGCAGGCTTATAAAGTAGGTGAGATGCTGCCAGGTAAAAAAAGATAAAGAAGAAGACAGGTGACAGGATGCCGCTGTAACTCCACACTTAGGAACATAAGGATAAATCATCACAGTGAGTGGTGCCATTGTTTAAGGCCATACACCTCCCACTTAATTGAATTACAGCGACACTTCTCATGAGCAAAAAGTGATCACTTTGTAACAAAACAATGTATCAGCAGGTGGGCCAATTAATGACGGTGTACTCTATTTAGTTCTGCCTATCCTTTATGACAGACTAGACACTGCTGTTGACGTTAATGTTATTACTTCCTGTGCACTGCTTGATGTACCCTATGAATATTGCCCCCTGGAAACCAGATTATACAAACTGCAAATGAAAAGGCTTTCATAATTGGAAGGATTAAATCGTTCCTATCAGTGATAAACAGATGACAATTTGGTTTTATTTTAATTGATTTTGTTGAAAAAGCTGTATAAATTGTAGCTGTTCAATTCATTAGGACAGTTCAGCATCTCACTAATACAGTAGGGTGTTCATAAACGTCTTATACATAGCAACAAGATGTGTAGTTTACATGCAGGTCTTTGTTTTCCTTAGCAAGGCGCAGTCTCTCCGTCCGTTCCACGTCCAGGGCCTGGCCAACAGCATCGCCGCGGAAACGCTCGTCGCTCAGCTCCGAAGTTATTGCTGTTACCTAGGTGCACGGATGGCATTGGGAAATGTGTTGTTTTTTTGTTTTTTTTCTTCTACAAATTACCGTGCGTGTATATTCTGTGCAGTGAAAGTACACACACCTTGGTCTCCAGGCCGTCCCTGATCTGTCTCAGCTCGTTTCTCTCCTTCTCAGATTTCTCCAGCCGTCTTCTCAGAGCCGATATCTCATCCTGAAAAACAATCCCACAGTTCCCTAATCATCCCACCAAGTGGTGGGATTTCCTTGGCATGCAATAAGTCCTGAAAACAGCCAATGTAATTTCCTTTATGAAGGATATGCCGCTCTGGGATAGAGATAATGAAAGCCCTCCAAAACTAAAAACCTGGAAAACAACAGAAAACTGATGTGCTGTTGAAAGTTGTACTGTACGTTTTGGTTGAAACAAGAACAAAAGCAGACCAGCTGCTGTTTAGTGTGTGTGGAGGAAAGCCTTTGCTCTGCTCATGCTTGTGTGTGTGTGTGTGTGTGTGTGCGTGCGTGTGTGTTGAAGCTTCCAGTATGGCCATACATCCTTGTCCCTGAGCCTCTGGTTGTCCATGTTGACGTCCAGTAAGGGACGCACTCTGCAGAAGAGCTTCCACCAGCTCCACTTCATCACGGCCCTCAGCGCACGTACATTTCTCTGCACACAGCTCACTGCCATCTGCTGCACCTGCACACACACACACACACACACGCACGCACACATCTTTTAATGGAGTGTTTTGACGCGAGAAGTACACACTGTAGCATCCATTTAGCTTAGCGCTAGCTCATAGACACCCTCCCCGGCTGTGCCTCCAGGCGCACGGGAAAGACGCTAACCTTGAGCCTGCGGTATCTCTGACGGGCCAGGTGTCCCAGGCAGGCAGCCTGTAGCTGGAGCAGCCAGCCACTGACCATCTGGTCCCTCTGCTGCTCCAGGCAGCGTAGCACACCGCGCTTCATGAACACCTGACAGCCGAGACAAGGACGGTTCACCTGGCGATTCCAGTTTAACGACTCCTAGCTCGCCCTCATGTGTATCAGCTACTGTGGGTCACGCTCAGCGAGATGCTTCAATTAATCAAAGGTTTTTTCATCTTTAAACTACCAGTGATTTACACGTTTACCCATATTATCTTTATCCTTGATTTTCATAATCATTACTGCACCACCGGAAGACCAAATAACTTGCCCAGCTCACTGTATATATTTTGTAACACATAGCTGCCTGTCTACATGGAAGTGCGGGGG